>CAXIIO010000116.1:0-164887 GCA_964028335.1 Altica lythri | reverse complement strand
TTAGAAAAGAAAATTTAAATGACCTTTAACCTAACTTACGTGACAGACCACGGATTCGAAATAAACGAACCCAAAAAACCCAATGCTATCGTAGGATTTTTGGGAAAAATTTACTATCGAGATCTAGAGTTACTCAGTATCAAATTTTGACCTGCTCAGTAAATCACTATTTTAGTAAAACTACAAACCTCTATATCTCAAAATTTTTCCATTTTTAAGTTTGATGCCCATTGAGACTGGTTCTACTTACATAGAGCTATTTATTCACAAAATTCAGACAATTTGACTTTTTCATTGATTTTGTGCGGAATCCTTTCACATTTGAAAGTTTTTTTACCATTTCTAAATCACCGAAATCTATGATCCATTTTGATCAAATTTTATATTTAATAGCTTTTCGTCAGTGTGAGTTTTGAGTTTTTAAAATGACTGGAACCTTTAAAACATTTCGAAAAAATTTTACATTTAAATGGTCTGTTTGTTTTTGTTTCTTTGTTTATTGATCCAGAGCCGTGTGAAGCTCCAAATTCGCCCGGGGCGAAACGTGAACTTTGCGCCCCCTCCCCAATTTGTTCAAACTGCTTTTTTTAAATAAAAAAACAAGTATATGTATATGTATATATATATATATATATATATATATATATATATATATATATATATAGATTGAGATGATATGAGTTACTATGCTATATTAAATAAGAATGTAAAATGAAAATCTTGTGGAAAATAGAGAAAGGAAAATTTTCTTATTTCGGGTCAGAGCACAAATGCAGTAACAGTGGGATTAATGATCATCATCTTCTTAATAATTCCTAAAAAAGGAAAAAAAAAATAGAATGAGAAAGAAAAAAATACAAATTCATTTCAAAGATTTTATTTAAAGATTCAAAATGGTTTAATCTACATTATATAAAGTTTCAATAATTATGAAATTGATAAATGGGAAAAGTAAATAATTAAAAGCTTATAAAATTGCCAATACATTAGTAATTAAACATTAATTTTTTTAAATGAATTAAGGGTATAATTATATAAGAAAATTAAATTATAAAAATATCACAAATAGTTAAAATAAATATTAAAACTTCTACTTACTTTTAAAATATACAAATTTATCAACCGTATTATAATTTGTTAATAGTTCAAATGCCAAATGAAATATTCTGAAAAAGAGAAAATTATTAGTTTGTAGTGCTAGTAAATTTTATAAGAATAAAAAGAATAATCATTGTTTTAAATTGTAATAATGAATCAAGAATTAGATTTTGTTAGTAATTTTATTTAAATAAGAAATTAGTAGGCAATTAGGTGGTAAGGATGTATAGATTTAGGTTTGTTGAATTTTTCAGTTGTTTTTTTGTTGATTTGATAGAATCTCTCTTGTTTTCGGGTTCTTGATATGGAAGTTGTATTAAAAAATTGCTCCGTAGAAATTTTGAGTTTTTTTTGAAAATATTGATAAAAGAAAGTTTTAAATCAGTTTAAAGTATTAATATTATCACAAGGTAACCAGAGAAAGCAATTGGTAAGAGAAACTTATATTATTTTATGAAGAAATAGATATTTCAATTGGGGGTTGAGCAGTATATGGTATAACTGCATTTTAATTAAGTTAATGAAGATTAAACTAATATTTAACAAAAAAGAAAATCATAATTACACTTACCAGAGGAAGTAGTAGCAGTTTATCTTTTGGTTTGAAAAAGAATTTATTGTTTGATCTCTAGAAAGTTTCCTGAAATCTTTGCTGTTCCGGGGAAGAAAGTAGATTGTCCAGAGAAGTGAATCCTGAATCCTGGTTTACCAGAAGAGGAGAGAAGTTTCATCCAAATGGTAACCACTTTTCACTTGGTACAATAAAGAGTTTTATGTGTTTGATTTTTGTAATTTTGATGAACATTTTTATTTCACTGTTTATATATTTAACTAAATTACTATTCACTATTTGATAAGTTTAATTTGAATTGTTTATTAACACAAATTAGAATACTTCATTTCATATATTTGATTCATATTTGGGTTTAACAACGGTTTTTTGAAGTTTGTCACATTTTGAATTAGTAAGGTTAGAAATTTGTATACAATTCATGCCTAGAAAACATCATTGGTCTAAAAAAGTGTGGTTTTACAGTCATTTTATTGAAAATTTTTATATTAACTGATTTTGAATCTAATTTTGTTGAATATTTGGAATTCTGACCCTGATATAAGGGAATAGCCGGTAGCATATTTAAATAATCATATTGGAAAATAATTAAATTAAGTTAATTCTTACCTATTCAATAGTCATATTAAAATTCAAAATTAATTCATGGTAAGGAATATTTTATAACATAGTAATTGATATAATCAAAACAAATTATTATTCATACACACTCATATATGTTATAAATATATATATATATATATATATATATATATATATATATATAATTGATTCAAATAGAAGTGTCATCAAGTAGTCTCTGGAAAATTCAAATTTGTAGTGGCAGCACCCACGTTTAGTGAAATTTGAATCGCAATATTAGCCAGTTTGTGATCAGATTGCTACATATGCTCAATATAACTATAAACATTTTGACACATCGCGATGACATATAATTCCCTAACTAAAGTTCTGTTTCCATTGAATCTAGTCATAAAGTTAAAGATGATCTCACACGTACCCAGCCCACTTGATGACACTTCTATTTGAATCAACTATATATATATATATATTGTTATGATTTGATTGGATAAAATTTTTTTGTATTTGATAATAGGTAACTGTCTTTATATAGATGTTTAAGAATTTTATTTCAGGAGTTGATAATTGTTGATTTTGTTTATGATTGGATTGTTTTAAGAGGTTACCTAGGGACAAGGGGGATAAATAGAGATTATTATTGAATTTGAATTTGAAGAGAGAGTTAGAATTTTAAAGTTTATGATTTTGTGTAATTGAAGTTAAAGTTAAAAATAAAATTTAAATTAAACAAACAAGAATATAAAGGAAGTTTAAGTTGAGTCCAGACCAATAGCAGGAGAAGTAGCCGGAGCCGAAGAAAAGTCTGATTTCATAACAAATTGGCGCCAAACGTGGGGCAACAACAAGGATAGAAAAGATTTCAGAATAAATTGATGAACCAACGTGCGGCGCAACTTGTCAAAAAGAACACCCAGACACCCAGAAAAGAATAAAAAGGAACAGGACACCAAGCCGATCGAAAGAAACTGAGATAGAAATTTTGAAATTTCATATTGGAAAAATTGTACTCTGGGGTAAGATTTTTAAATTTCTATATAGAGACAGTTTTTTATTTTGTTGTTTATATTTGAAATAGGGGGGATACATAATTTCTGTTAAGACATAATTTATAAATATTTAGGTTGATACAGATCATTTTTATAAAAATTTTGATTTTGACAGTGTCAATAAGACATAAGAAACTTTGATATACGGGGGGGGGAGTTAAAATTTTTAATTGAATATACTTATTAAAATTTAAATAAAATAAAAACAAATTGAATATTTTAAATAATAAAATGGAAACAAGAAGAAGGCAAAACAAGAAACAGGATTTACAGATGCAACAAGGAGATCATCAAAAAGATGATGACATACAGATTATGGAAACAAATGAATCGGGAGATGAAAAAGAGAATACCACAATAATAGAAGCAATTATTGAAAGTAATGGTAATAAACATGAAGAAAGTGACATGGAAAGGATGTTTAAATTTTTAGAAAAAATGAATGAAAAACAGGAAAAAATGAATAATAACTTAAGAGAAGATTTGAAAAAGAATTTACAAGAAAATCAAGAAAAACAAGACAAAAATACAGAAGCAATAAAAGAAGATATGAATTCAATAAAACAAGATATTAATAAAAATAAAGAAGAAATGAAAGATATGAACAAGGATATTAAAGCAATAAATTTAAATATGGATGCTATGAAAAAAGAAATAAAAGAAGACATGAACAAGAATATGGATTCTATAAAAAAAGAAATAAAAGAAAAATTCAAAAATGAGATGAAGAAGCAAATGGAAATAAACAAAGAAAAATTGGAAGAAACAAAGAAAGAAATGAGAACTGAAATAATAGCAAGAATAAGAGAAGTAGAGCAGTTACAAGAAGTTAAAATTAAAACAATTATTAATAAGGAGTATAAAGATGAAATAAAAGAAATCAATATTAATACAAATAAAAAATTGAGTGAATTAGAAAAAAATATAAAACAGGATACAATAAAAAAAATAAGTGAGATGGAAGAAAAAGTAGAAGAAATAAAAGAAGTACAAGAAAAAGACCGTGAAATTTTATTAGAAGGAATAAAAAAATTACAAAGTCAATATAATGATAAAATGAGTATAGGATCATGTGTTAATATAAGTCATGATGAAAGTATTAAATTTAATGGAAATATTCAGACTATTCATCCAAAATCATTTGTTAATATAATTATGTATAAAATCAAGAATAAACAAAATTGGAAGGAAATAATTAAAGGAATGTTAAAGGAGAATGCTGCTTTATGGTTTGCAACTAAAGAAGTAAGTATCAATACTTATGAAGAATTTGAAAGAGAATTTATAAAACATTATTGGGAAGAATCACAACAAGCTATATGTAGAGAAAATTTATATTTTGGAAAATTTAACTATCGAATGAGTAATAATTTAATAAATTATGCATTAAAATTATATAACATGGCTCAATATTTGGAACCAGGTATGAGAGAAGAAGAAATAGTTATTTATATTTCAAGACATTATGATGCACAAATAGCAGAAACTATTGCTTTACAAAACATAAATCAAATGGATAGTTTTATACATTATTTGGGAAGAGTTGAAAGAAATTTAAAAATATTTGATCAAAGATCAAATTCAGAAAATATAGGAAGAGGAAGTAATTATAATCAGAATAGAAATAGAAATGAGAATAAGAATTATGAAAGAGAAAATAGACAAATGAATAGGAGAAATACAGAATGGAGAGAATGGAATAGAAGGGAAGTACAAGGTCAAAATAATCAGAATCGAAATTATGGTAATAATCAAAGAAATGAATATCAACAAGGAAACAGAAATGGAAATAGAAGATATGAGAATAATGGTAATGGGAATGGACGATTTCACAATGTTTATAATGGAAGATACCAATCAAGGAATAATAGAGAAATAAGAGAAAATAGATATGAAAATACAGTTTCAGAAAATAATAATGGAAATAGAGATAACAGAAATGAAGAAAGAAGAATAAACCAAATAAGTGGAATAGAAGACAGAATAGAAAGACAACCTGATGAAGAAAATAATGGGGATATGAATGAAAATTTTTAAATATGCACTCTCAAAATTTAAAGTATAAAAGATCGGTATATCAACATCCGATAGAATTTATAAAATTAGAAAATAATTACGAAAATATAAAGGATAATAAAATTGGATTAATATTTATAGATGGGATTATAGAAAATAAAAATTATAAAATTTTAATTGATACAGGATCAGAAGCATCATTAATAAAGGAAGAAATAGTCGAAAAGTGTACACAAGAAGAAATTATTAAAATTCCAAAAATAAAATTAATAGGTGCAAATGGAAAAAAATTAGGTGAAGTAAATAAATCTATTGTAACGAGCGAGATCCCCTTAGTACGCCCCTGTCGCTCTCCAGGTAAACAACGCGCTTATTCTCGAACAGAAAATTCCTTCCTTTCTACGTGCGTCGAGAAAGTGTTATCGAAAGACGTTCTGGAAGCTGTGGACTGGTATATAAGCGGAGAGCCACGATCCGCGGGGAAGTTTTAAAAGTTTATAGCGATAGTCTAAATATTCGAACGAGCTACGCAGTGCAAATAAATATAGTGAATATAAATCGAAGTTAATTGTAGTACATAAATTAGTGTGTTATAGTTAGTTTAGTTATTTAGTTATAATTCGTTTAGTTTATTGTGTGTGTAAATAAATTAGACATTTTCGTTCAGCAGTGATTTTTATTTTGAACCCCTAGAACGTAACACTATATTTAAAGAAGTGAAAATTGGAAATGATGAATATAGAATGCAATTTTTAATTATTGGGAATATGGAGTGCGATATTGTTTTGGGAACAGATGAAATGGAAAAACATAAAGTTATTATTAATTATGAAGAAAAAAATATTGAAATAGGAAATAATATTATTAATTTAATAAAAGAAAATAAAAACCAAAATAATGAAGATTATATAATAATGAGAACTATGGTTGAAAATACAATTAATTGTGATGAAAAATATGAAAGAAAAATAGAAGAATTGATTAAAAATCATAAAGGTCTAATGGAAGCAGAGAATAGAACAGTAAGAGAATATGTACATAAATTTGAAGTAAAAGGAATAGAAAATTTTAAAATTAAAACATATCCAATTCCATACCAATATAGGAAACAAGTAAGGATAGAAATAGAAACAATGTTGAATAATGGAATTATTGAAAAAAGTAACACTTCTTATATAAATCCAATTGTTGTAGTAAAAAAAGTAATGGAGAATTACGTTTATGTTTAGATGCAAGAAATATAAATAAATTTTCATTACCTCAATATGAAGCTCCAATGAATATTGATGCTATTTTTGGAAGAATTACAGGAACACAAATTTTTAGTAAAATTGATCTGAAGCATAGTTTTTGGTTAATTCCGTTAGAAAAACAAAGTAGAAAATATACAGGTTTTTGTGTAGATGGTGTTATATATCAGTTTAAAGTTGTTCCATTTGGAATACAAAGTGCATGTGCAGCTTTGGTAAGAGCATTACATAAAATTTTGGATAAATATGAAAATTTTGTTGTTCATTATGTAGATGATATTTTAATTTTTTCAAATAATGAAGAAGAACACTTTAGACATATAAAATTAGTTATTGAAGAATTAGACAAAGCAAGTATGAAGATAAATATAGAAAAATGTAAATTTTATAAAAAGGAAATTATATATTTAGGATATAAAATAGATAAAGATGGAGTAACTATGGATGAAGAAAGAATTAAAAAAATTGTAGAATTTGAAAGACCAAAATGTTTAAAACATGTTAGAGGATTTTTAGGAATGTTGAATTATTATAAAAAATTAATTCCAGATTTAACACATAAACAAATACAATTAATGGAATTACTTAGAAAAGGAGTGAAATGGAAATGGTCAGATGAACAAGAGAAAGTGTTTAATGAATTAAAGAAAATATTTAATAGAAAATTAAAAATATATCATCCTGATTATAATTTACCATTTATTTTAAAAACAGATGCATCGAAAGAAAGATTAGCAGGAGTATTAGTTCAGATACAACATAATATGGAAGTTCCAATATGTTTTATTTCTAGAATAACTAAAAATTATGAAAAAAACTATAGTGTTTCAGAGTTAGAATTTGCAAGTATTGTATTTTGTGTTCAGAAATTAAGATTTTATTTATTGGGAAGAAAATTTACCATTGAAACGGATCATATTGCGTTAACAAATGTTATGAATAATCGATTTTCCAATAATAGAATATATAGATGGAGTTTATTATTACAGGAATATGATTTTGAAATAAAATATGTGGAAGGTAAAAATAATATAGTGGCTGATACTTTGTCAAGAGAAAATAATTGTAATTCAAAAAATGAAAGAGTAATTAGAATTGGATTAAATAAATTTAAAAATATAGATGGAATATTTTCAAAACAGGAAATAATTTGTAGTCAACAAAAACTATTAGATAGAGATAAGAATAATTTAGAATTAAAAGATGGAGTATATATAAAAAAATTAGGCAATCAAGAATTATATGTTATTGAGGAAAATTTAGGAATAAAAATATTAAAAGAATTACATCTTAGATTTGGACATATTGGATCTAGAAAATTGTGGTTATTATTTAGAGAAAATTATTTTTTAAAAAAAGATTATAATGTTTCAAAATTTATATAGAAGTTGCAATATATGTCAATTAGCTAGAAGTAAGAATAGGAAAAATAAAAATATAGGGAAAAGTATTATATCTGAAAATCCATTAGATGTGGTAGCAATTGATTTTATTAGTAATTTGATAATAAATGAAAGGAAAAATAAATATATTTTAGTAATTGTGGATGTATTTTCAAAATATGTTAAATTATATCCATGTAAAAGGACCAATTTTAAGAATATAAGTAGAATATTACAATGTTATATAAGAGATGTAGGAAAACCTAAGAAAATTATTGTAGATAATGCTACTTATTTTCAAAGTGGAAGATGGATTAGAAAATGTGAAAATTTAGATATTAATGTTAAAACAATCAGTATAAGACATCCAGCAGCAAATCCAGCAGAAAGATATATTAGAGAGATAATAACATTTTTAAGAATATTATTGAAAGATAAAACTCATAAAGATTGGGAGGATTATATAAAGAATGTAGAAAAATATTTAAATGAAAGTCCAAATTTATGTACAGAAGAAACACCAATATATTTAATGAAAAGAGAAAATCCAGAAAGAATATGGGAGTTTGAAAATCAAAAGAATTATGAAGAGATAAAACATAATGTAAAAAGAAGATTAATGCGAATATGGGAAAAATATTATAAAAAAATTAAGAAGAAAGTAAAAAAACCTGTTAAATTTAATAAAGGAGATTTAGTAATTATAAAGAATTTACAAATAGGAAATAGGAACAAAAATGAGATGGCAAAATTACAATTGTTGTATGAAGGACCTTATATGGTGAAAACTGAAAATGCTATAAATAGTTATGAATTAGAAGATCCTTATACAAATAAAATTAAAGGAATATTTAATATAGAAAATATATATAAATATAGGGAAGAAATTGATGAAATAAAATAAAGTAAAATTATTAAAAAGGGGTAGAAATCGAAAGTAATTGTAACTTAAAGGTAAAATAGTAAGGGATGATCTGATAGAAAAGTAAATATAGAATAAATTTAAAATTATAAAATATGTCTTAACAGAAAATTTTATTTTTAAATTTAGGGGGATTTTGTTATGATTTGATTGGATAATTTTTTTTTGTATTTGATAATAGGTAACTGTCTTTATATAGATGTTTAAGAATTTTATTTCAGAAAGAGTTGATAATTGTTGATTTTGTTTATGATTGGATTGTTTTAAGTGGTTACCTAGGGACAAGGGGGATATATAGAGATTATTATTGAATTTGAATTTGAAGAGAGAGTTAGAATTTTAAAGTTTATGATTTTGTGTAATTGAAGTTAAAGTTAAAAATAAAATTTAAATTAAACAAACAAGAATATAAAGGAAGTTTAAGTTGAATCCAGACCAATAGCAGGAGAAGTAGCCGGAGCCGAAGAAAAGTCTGATTTCATAACAATATATATATATATATATATATTAAAAAACACAAAACAACAAAAAAATTAATGAACACAAAAATAAAATTCACAAAACAGAATATTTATATTAAAAAACAAACAAAACACAGAACAAAAAAAAATAAACACAAAAAATAAAATTCTTCTCTAGGTACCGATTATAGTAAATATAAAAAAAAAACTTGAACTATAACAGAATCCTGAAAGAAAACTGGAAATTATAACGCAAAAAATTCGATTTTAGTCAGTAGAAAACTACGACTCACATAAAATCACAGAAAATTAGAAACCAATAACTTTAACAAACACTATTTACAAAAACCATTATTTACAATTGCACTTTTCTTGCCTTTATTGAAGCAAAATTTTCTATCAGAGAACTTAGATCTAAATTTTGGGTCATTTCGTATTCCAAGGATAGTATACTTATATTAGTTAGCCTTTCTTGCCCCATAGATGATCTTAAGTAGGTTTTTATTATTTTTAATTTGCTAAACGACCTTTCTGCCGAAGCTGCTGAAACTGGTATAGTTAAAAAAATTCTATACGCTGTTTCCAAATTTTTATAATTTCCAACTAAATCAAAATCATGTATTAACTGAAGGATTTCGAAATGACCCATTTTATTTAGATTCGGATCTAATGAAGAAAAAAGTTTTTTAGCAGATATTACTTCGTTAGCAAACTCTGGTCCATTCAAGTCGTTGTAATATTTATTTGCAAGGTCCATGCAATATTTTGTGATAACTTCTTTATCAAAGGCCAGTAAATTGGAACCAGTTAAAAAATCAAACTCATCTGATAGTCTCTGCAGTTCTTTGAATCTCCAGTTTAGTTGTACAATTATGGTGTCAACAGCTTCCAAATATTTGATACGGAATGTATCTATTTGATTTATTTCGGAACCTTCGTCGGCACCTTCGTATTCGAATTGTTTACGAATTTTTCGTTTTCGTTTTTCTTCGAATTCGGGGATCACTTCTAGGAATTCAGCAAGATTTACACTCTTTTGGTATAAGGTTGGAAACTTATCATCTCTTATCGAAGATATGGTATTCTTTAAACTTTCCAGCAGCTTGGAAGCAATCGAAATGGTTACGGTTTTCTTCTGTAAGAGAATATTTGCTCTGTCTATTTCCTCCAAAATTGTATTCCAAACTACTATTCCGGCAATAAAATTGAATTTTTTTAACTGTGAAATGAGATTTTTTGCACCTGAATATGTTTCTTCGTTTTTTCTGTTTTGCACCAACTTTTCTAGAGCGTTTATAATTTTTGGCAAATTATGATATACTGTAGATACAGCCTGTTTTTTAGAGGACCATCTCGTATCACAATGTTTTTTTAGAGTAACTTTTAGATAAGATAGTAGAGTATCCCACCGTTCAGAAGAAGAAGAAAAAAAGACAAATAAGTTTTGAAGTGTTCCAAAAAAAGATATCATAGTGGCAGATACACTAGCAGCATGAACTCCGACTAAATTTAGAGAATGAGAACAACACGGGACAAAATGTGCAAACTCGTTAATTTCGATAATTCGTGATTGCACTCCTTTATACTTGCCAGCCATATTAGCACCATTATCGTAACACTGTGCTCGGCAATACTTTATGTGTAATTGGCGTTTTTCTAATTTTTCTAAAATTACTTTGGACAATCCCTCTCCAGTTTTCTCATTGGTCCGGATAAAATCAAGAAATCTTTCTTCAATGGTACACTTTCCTTGTTTGGTTATTTTAACATAACGTATTATCTGGGTCATTTGTTCTTGATGGGATATATCTGTAGTACAATCAAAGGAAATAGCGAAATATTTTGCGGCTTGAATTTCATTAATAATATTTTTTTTCACCTCAGAAGCAAGTAGATGTATTACTTCATTTTGGATTGTATTTGAAAAATAAGATAGAGTTCTTCCCGGTTTTCTTAAATTTTCAACGTGACACCGTAATTCCGGATCATATTTGGCAAGTAATTTAATGGTTTTAAGGAAAATCCCACAATCTTTACTGTCAATATCATTAGATGAACCTCTTAATGCTAGATTATTCTCCGCACAATGGAGTATAACGTCTATAACCACTTGAAGAATGTGTCTCCATTTATTCTTTTCCAACTGTATAGTTTTCTCCAGTTTAGAATCAATTACCTGACCTGATTTTAGGCGCCTCTCGCATTCTTTCCATCGAATATATGTATTTCTATGTTCTTGAGAGTTTTCGTGGTCAGGTATCTGGGGATTTAATTTTTTCCAGTTAGTAAATCCCACCCCAGCTATCTTTGGAGTACGATCACAGAACTTGCCAAACAATAAACAGGAAAAGCAAAACAGCGATTTCCTACTTCGGCTATACATAAGCCAATCACGTTTTACTTCTTCTCCATTTGGCATTACCTTATGGTACCATTTTACGGAAAATTGCCGCCCTTCACTGTCTTTAGATTTTGAAAAATGTCTTGTTTTGGCCCGGCTTCCACAAGAGTGGTAATTAACGACTGACTATAGGGACGCTTCCATATGGCAGGGTCTGAGAAAGAAATTATATTTTTTTCTTCTTCAATATTGTCATTACTACACTCATCTAAATAATCTAATATTGGTTGCTTTTCAGTCTTTTCTTTCAATATTTCAGTCTTACTCCCTTCTGTATCTTGTGGATCTATATCTATTTTTCTACAGTTTGCGCCGCTGGTGGAACCATCAGGGTAGAAAGGCCAGCTTGAGCGGTATCAACCGTACCGCTGGGTATCTTCGCCTTTTCCAACCATTTTTGCCATGAGTGGGCTAGTTGCTTCTTTTCTTCTCTCTGTTTTCAAAATTCAGCACCAGATAATTTTTTAGACATTTTTTTCTGTTTTCACAAGACTACACTGGTCCTTTTTTAATGAAACAAATAATAATACTTAACACAAAGCACAACACTTATTCTTAATAGAAATGAAGAACTAAATACGCATTATTTTACCAACCACCGCGTTAGTTTAAAAAATGAAAACGTAAAAGTGGGATATCCTCACAATTTGTTTAGTCTCGGATCCACAATCTAAATAATAAATAAACCATAAATTTAAATTGACTGGTGCAGGTGCATATCCATATAGACACATTTTTTACTTATGTAAACTCCTAATATTTATTATTTCTGTATACACCTAATTATGTGAATGCACAGCTAAAAGCTAAAAGCCGGTAATAAAATAAAAAAATCCATTATACTTATATCAAATATCAAATCAACAACCATAAATCTGATAGAACTGCGACGCAAGGAACAGCTTTATCAGCATCTTCGGTCGCGATTACGATTTATATTTGTAAATAGCAGCTTCAAAGATGGAATAAGTCGGAAAAATGTATCTTTTTAATAAGAATAAAATCAGTAGATTAGTAAACCAAATCCGTATATCAGTAGACGATGTATGAAATCAGTAGATCTACAGAAAAATCAGTAGGACTTGACATTTTTTTAATATTGTTATTATTGGGTATTTTTATTTTTATTTTCATTATTTTTTTATTGGGCGCCTCTGAATTTTGCGCCCCCTTGCACCGGCGCCTGGGGCGGCCGCCCCTTTCGCCCCCCTTAACACGGCTCTGTATTGATCATTTAAAGACATTTACAAATGTACTTATAGGACACGTCATCAATAAATAACAACATACAATAATTAATACAAACAATCTTACATGCATAATACCTACGTAAAAATTTCATGTCAAGAGTGATACAAAATATTCCTTAACTGTATAGGGGCTCAAGCCAAAAAGGTTTTTTATAGTACTTTAAAATATTTTTTCGTTTCTGACAGATTTCATATTTTCTGGAAAGGCATTATACAGCCTCAGTCCCAGAATACCAAACGAAATACGAACGCATACACATAGATAATTGTGTGTTTGGAAGATGAAAATTATGTTTTATACGTGTATTATAAGCATGGAAGCATTCATTCTTTTTAAATTTATCTTTGTTTTTATAAAATAAAACTTCAAAAATAAAAATACCTGCCAGAGGTAATATTTAAATTTTTTTAAATAATGGTTGACATGATTCACGTGGGATGACATTTACGATAATTCTAATCTCTCTTTTGTATAGTGAATACACTATGCGCAGGGGAAGAATTTCCCCAGACAATCAGACCATAGGTTATTCAAGACTAAATTTCTCCATAATAATATGAAAGCAAACTCGTTTTAAATTTCTTAATAAATAACAGGATTTATTTAAATTTCTATTTAGGCTATTACAATGGCTTGTAAAATTAAGATATAAATATAATATAACCCCAAGACTTTACAGTATAACTTTCTTTCACTGATGTACCAGAGATTTGAACATCCATGTTCGGGCGAGTAGCATTTTGAGCAGTTTGAAAAATAACTGCTTTGATCTTGGAAGCATTTAAATACAATGAATTACTACAAAACCACTTTTGTAAATTGTGTAAGTTTAAATTAATTTTACTCTGTAATTACACTAAGATTTAAACGGAAGAGAGGAATCATCTGCGTATAAACACATAAAAGAATCTGCTAGAATAGATGGAAAGTCGTTTATGTATAAAATAAAAAGGATTGGTCCCAGAATTGAGTCTTGTGGTACACCTATGTCATTCTGCACTTGCTCAGAGAAGACGTTATTATCAAAATTAGTGTCGGAATGATGTATTTTTAAAGTTTGAATACGATAAGAAAGATATAACCTAAAACAGTCGTATTTAATTCCTCTGATACCCATAGTGTATAATTTGTCCAATAGAATTACGTATTTTCTGTCAGTTAATTATTGTTTTGATTTGGTTAAAATTTACTGAATTTTCGATGTTCATGTTTGGCAATTTTAAACCTTTTTATTTAATGCTTTTGCGAATATTTGTTATATTTTTTAATAATATTAGCTTCAGTAGTACAGTTTTTTAAAGGCAGTTCAATTATTTTAAAAATGTCTGCAATTAGCATGGTGTTCCCAGTTGCCTGCTAAGTTGACTGTTTTTAGTGTTTCGTGTAAAACATATTTATAACGTTTTTCCTGGCCTCCTTGTCTACGTACACTCACGCTTAGCTCTCTAAAAAGCAGACATTTTTCTAGTCGATTATCATCCAATCAATAGACAACGTAGGCAAGCACGGGCTATCAGAGTCTCTATAGACAGGCACTAAGTTCTTCTAAGAATCTCTTGATTGGATATTTGATGGTACTAGCGAACGCGCATCATTTGAGGTAAACGTATTTGTTGTTAGTGCACAAGAGTTTTAATACGTCTTGTATATGGAACCCAGGTCTCACATGCGTATAGTAGAGTTGGCAGGATAGCTGCTCGGTATACCGCCATTTTTGTTTTAAGTGTTAGAAAAAAAAAAGAAATAAATAAATTTATTTAACTACCTTATGTTAGAGGATTTGTAGCAAGTCAAATAAATTACAAAATTAATTGTACAAATATATAAAATATTAATTAAAAGATAAAATTAACATAAAACGAATGACAAAAATATTAAAATACATTACAATATACGCAGACTAAAGTTTAAAAATACAAAAAAATATATAACTACATGCACTTAGAATAATCGCAATACTCTGTGAATGAGTAGAAGCATATTTCAGTTAATATTTGTTTTAATTTACTCTTAAACAGTATAGGTAATAAGCAGTGTTTTGAAATTAGTTGGTAGATAGATATTGATTAAGGGAATTCCTTTGTGACTTTGATAGTCGGAACTTTCTTGTTCTTAAGTTATCGGCCTGCCTGGTATTGTAATGATGAATATCAGATTGCTTTGACAAATTTGTGCTGTTTCCATGAACTTCAGTAAGAGTATTATATATGTACAATGTTGGCAACGGCATTACCCTTAATTTTTTTAAAAGAGGTTGACAGTGCTCACCATAATCTACTTTCAACATAATTTGAATGATTTTTTTTGCAATTTTAATATCCTGGTTGATTCAGGTAAAGTACCCCACAAAATAGATCGTGGTTCTCAAAAACTCTGCGGCGCAACCTTAGGAAATCCTTTGATGCAGCACTGACTCTGTTATTTATTTCTTTGTCTACATTTGCTTTGGTATTTAGAATGCTGCCAATATAATAATAACGCATAACAAAAAAAGTGAGCAAACAATAATTCAAATCTAGTTTTAAAAGTTTCTGAACAAATTCCAAATTTAAATGTGGTGTATTTAACCACATGTACGTCTAAATTTGTTTATTGTCCATTATGTTTTCGCATATGTAGTGTTAAACTTATTCTATAACAGTAAGTAAACAACTTTCTTATTTCAATGGCTTTTCTCCAGTGTGTTTCATCATATGTTGATTTAATTTTGATTTGTGTCGAAACGTATGTGAACAAATTTCACATTTGAATTACTTTTCTTCAGTGTGTTTCATCGTAATATGTCGTTTTAAACTAGCTTTGTGTCTATACGTGTCCGAACAAATATAACATTTAAAAAGTTTTTTTCCAGTGTGTTTTATCATGTGTGTATTTAAATTTCCTTTTTGTCGAAACGTTTGTAAACAAATTTTACATTTAAATGGTTTTTCTCCAGTGTGTATTAGCATATGTCTCATTAAATTTGCTTTCTGTCGAAACTTGTCTAAACAAATTTCACATTTAAATTTCTTTTCTCCAGTGTGTTTCATCATATGTTGGTTTAATTTTGCTTTATGTCGAAACGTGTAGAAACAAATTTCACATTTGAATTGCTTTTCTTCAGTGTGTTTCATCATAATATGTTGTTTTAAATTTGCTTTGTGTCGATACGTGCGTGAACAAATATTACATTTAAATAATTTTTCTTCTGTGTGTATCATCATATGTGTATTTAAATTTCCTTTTTTTCGAAACGCATGTGAACAAATTTTACATTGAAATGGTTTTTCTCCAGTGTGTATTAGCATATGTCCCATCATAGTTGTTTTTTGTCGAAACGTGTCTAAACAAATTTCACATTTAAATGGCTTTTCTCCGGTGTGTTTCAACATGTGTTGATTTAGATTTCCTTTGTGTCGAAACTTGTGTGAACAAATTTGACATTCAAATGGTTTTTCTCCAGTGTGTTTGATCATATGTTTATTTAAACTGGCTTCTTGTCGAAACGTGAGTGAACAGGTTTTACATTTTAATCGCTTTTCTTTAGTATGTATTCTTATATGTTTCTTCAATTGATATTTATAATTAAAAATTGTTGAACAGATTTCACATTTATTTGCCTTTTTTTCATTGTGAATTTTCAAATGTTGTTTTAAAGTATTTTCACGTGTGAATGGGTGAAAACAAATTTCACAATTATATGGGCGGTTTTTACGTGTGTGAGTTTTCATGTGCAATTTTAAAGTGACCTTTTGCAAAAAGACTTTTAAACAAATTTTGCATTTAAAACTGTGTCTCTCAGTATTGTAAGATTTCGAACAAATCTTGCAACAAACAGATTTTACTTTAGGTTGAGCTCTTCGAAATGGAACATTCACTTTAAACATTTTCAAACAAAGTTTACATTTCAAAATATTTTTTTCATTCTTCAGGCGTTTTAGATGGCGTTGTGTTTGAAACTTTTCTCTACAAATAGCATGTTGAAGATACTTTACATCATTTTTTTTATAATGAATATTTCTACTGTTTTTGGGGTTTTTTATGAAATGCTGCCTATAATAATGGATTAAAAACTGTGTTCTTTGATAGAAATACTCTCCACAATAAGCACAAATTTCCGAATATCTTCTACATTCATGTTTAAATCGTTGATCTACCGACGAAAAACCTAAAATAATAAAATATTTTATATAAAAATAAATTTATCTAGTTAATATCAACTAAATACAAGTTTGCTGTTTTTTATGATTTTTTACATATTTGATGAATTTTTTATTTCTTTCTTGATTTTTCAAATTTTTATTAATTTTTGTGATTTTTTACGATTGTTTCTAAATTTCCCGATTTTTTCTGAATTTATTACGATTTTGATAAAAAAAAAAATTTTTCTTGATTTTTTTTTTCAGATTTTCGACAAATTCTCTAATTTTTGCAACTTGTTACGAATTTTTTTGATATTGTATGATTTATGCTGATTTTTTTTCGATTTTTACGGTTTTTTTTTAAGATTCTTTTTTGTTTTCAAATTTTTAAAAAATGTTGTGATTTTTACAAAATATTCAGTTTTTCTTGACTTTTTAACTTTTTCGATTTTTCCTGTTTTTTCCATTTTTAATGTTTTTGATTAATTTGGAATGTTCTTAGTGGATTTGAGGACAGGCAAAGGAATAATGAAAGCTTTTCCTAAATTTCCAACGTTTCGACTAACAAATATAAAATGTCAAATATCAAAAATTTCAAATAACATCATTCAATTTGAATAAAATTAATTAAAAATTTATTATATATACGTATTTATTTATATTTATATTTTAACATCAATGGCAAGAAGCATATCTAATTAAAAAGGTATTATGTAATTTATAATGTAATTTTTTTGATATGTGTATTTATTTAAACAATTTTTTATTATTATTATTGATATATAAGCATCTATGTACCATATTTTAGCCTTGAAAAAGACAAAAATAAAAGTCGAAACGTTGGCAATTTAGTAAAAGCTTTCATTATTCCTTTGCCTGTCCTCAAATCCACTAAGAACATTCCAAATTAATAAAATAAGGACACTAAACTTTAAACAATAGTTTTTGATTAATTTTACTTTTCATCGATTTGTTTAAATTTTTGACTTTTTGATTTTACAATTTTTTATGATTTTTTCATGTTTTTTTTTAAATTTTAAGTTTACAGATTTGTGTGGTTTTTACTATTTTTACGATTATTTCTGATTTTTAAAATTTTATTCTGATTTTCGATTTTCTTACATTTTTTTCTGTTTTTTACGATTTTTTGTTTCTGATAAAAATTTCATTTTTTTTCATGATTTTTTTTTAATTTTCGACGAATTTACAAAATTTTGCATCTTCTTACAATTTTTTTTTGTGATTTCTAAATTTTTCTGTTTTGTTTATTGATGTTTTTGATGAAATTTTCATTTTTTTTTATTTCCAACTTTTTAACCATTTTTATAAATTTTTGTGTATTTTACGACTTTTTTGTGATTTTTGTTTTTATTATTTACGATCTTTTTGCAAAATTTTCCGTTTTTTCTTGAATTTTTTACTTTTTTTTTATTTTCATCATTATTCCTGATTTTTGTATTTTATTCTGTTTACGATTTTTTTATGTTAATGAGGAATTTTTCCTTATGATTTTTCATGTTTTTTGTAAAATTTTCAGACTTACAGATTTTTGTGGTTTTTACGATTTTTACAATTATTTCTGATTTTTAAGATTTTATTCTGATTTCTTATAATTTTTTCTGTTTTTTACGATTTTTTTGTTTTTGATAAAATTTTAATTTTTTTCTTGATCTTTTTTAATTTTCGTCGAATTTACAAAATTTTGTAACTTCCTACGATTTTTTTTGATTTCTAAGTTTTGCCGTTTTGTTAATTGATGTTTTTGATAAAATTTAATTTTTATTTTATTTTTTTAAATATTTTTATAAATTTTTTTGTTTTTTACGAGTTTTTTGTAATTTTTGCTTTGATTATTCACGATTTTTTTGCAAAATTTTCCATTTTTTCTTGAATTTTTTACTTTTTTTCGATATTCACCATTTTTCCTGATTTTTGTATTTTTTTTGTTTTTTTACGATTTTTTATGTTATTGAGGAATTTTTCCAGTTTAATTTTTTCAAATTTTTGACAAACTTTTGTTATTTTTTTGATTTTTTACGATTTTATTTGATATTGCAAGTTTTTTTATTTGATTTTTTCCATGTTTTTTTAAATTTTTAATTTTTTCGACATTTTAACTTTTTTACAATTTTTACAAAATTGCTTGCTTTTTACGATTTTCCTGTTTTTATACAATTTTTTTTGTTTCCTATATTTTTTTTTTAATTTATGACAATTTTTACAAATTTTTTTGATTTTTATGATATATTGGGGTTGTTTCTGATTTTTACGATTTTTTTATTTTTCCTATTTTTTACAATTTTTTATGTTTTTGCATTAAACAAGATAGGAATTTTTTTATGAATTTAATGAAAATTTGGCCTTATTTTCAAAATAAATTGAAAAACTAAAAGTTTCATTTTTACCACTATCACTACATTCCACCTTCAAATAGTTCAAATTGAATATCACTCCGCGCTTTTTTAAATTAAAATGACTATTTTAACGATTAGTCCAATAAAAATCATTATATATGTCTTGGATGTTAAATAAATGAAAAAACATTATCAATAGGAAGGGAGAAAAAAAAAACGGAAATAACATCGATGTTCAACCAAAAATATCTCGATCAACTTTAAACCAATACACGTTTATAATCTACTTTTTTTAATATTAAGCAATCTGTATAACCCTTTAACACACAAAAAGTTATGGACCAAAAGAAAAAAAAATCTTTTGTATGTCTCACCAAAAAGATATTCCAAGATAAAAAAAAAGTCTTAAAAAAAAAACTTAAAATAAGAAGATACTTACTTTTTATGCAAAAAGGACACTGATACTTATTGCCCACTATCTCTTTTTTTCTCATTTGTTGTCGATTCTCGTCTACAAGTTCTATATCTTCATTTTTTAGTGTAGGTAAATCGCAAACACTATGTAATTCTTTCTTTATTTGGAAATTTGTGCTTTGAAATTCCTGTTTAATATATGGAGGATCATTATAATCTTGTCCAAAGTTATTAATTTTCTCTAGTAATTCATAGTCGTGTTTAACAGCAGTACTGTCGGTTTTAACTTGTTTACGAAAGTTTTCATTCGTAAAAATGCCTGAATTATTATGTGAAGTGCTTTCTATATCTTCTGTTTTGGTATTAACTTCTATTAATTCTAAATCTAGTAGATTTAAATCAATTTCTGATTCATCTATTTCTGAATTTGAATCATTGAAGTTCATTTTTTTTGGTAAATGTAAATTCAGTCAAATTAATAAAGCTGTACCGATAAGTGGCGGCAAATGGAAATATGTGTCATAAAATATGGTGCTCGTTTAAAAATTCGGATATAATTTCTAGCTTATCTATTATAATACTGACCTGTTTACCAATTAATATTAAATGCAGATATTTATATAATATAAATAAATACAAAACGTGCACAAAACAAGACTGTTAACTTTACTTTTAACCACGTGTCTGTAACTAAGAGAGTGTCTACTCTGCCACAGCCTAAGACAAATTTATTATCTCTGACTTTGGGGTCGAGACAGAGACTGGGTCGAGTTGTCGAGTAGTCGAGCTTATCAATGGGTGGTGGTATGTTCTAACCAGGTTCTAACTAAGTCAACGATTACAATCGATTACAATCGCCTGCAAGCGATTGGAAACTGATCGCAGAATATGGCTCTCGGACACGATTAGATTATTACTATTACTTTACTGTTGACAAATTTTTTTGGCCGCCATTTTCGTTTGTATTGTTTACAAAAGATATAGCGTGCAATGTAAAAATTATTGTTATTTTGATATAAAAAATTAATTAATGTGATGAAAAAAATGTAAATATATTATATTTTCTCTGTGTAGGAACTTGTAAACACACTTGATCACAATCACAATACATGAATCGTGTCCGAGGGCAAATGGTAAACGATTACAACCGTTTGCAGGCGATTGTAATCGTTGACTTAAGGTTTGTTCTCACAGCTTGTTGGCAAACTGTTATCTTACAAACTGTAATGTATTTTGTTGCGCATGTCGTATCAGAAATATGTTAGAAACTTGTTTTGAACTAATGTGCGAACAGCTGTTTGTGTTTGATTTATGCATATAGTGAGTTGCAGACGCTTCAAGCTTCCACAAAGAAAGTGCTTTTGTATTGTTATCAAACAAACTAATTGTTTTTCATTATTAACAATATTTTAATTCCACAATGAGCAATTCTAACTATCATTTTTGGGTCTAACCCTATCTTCCAACAAATCTTCTAGATATTGTGTAATTATTTTCTATTTACTAGTACAATTACACTTTATTCTAATATAGTTCATAAAACAACACAGCACAAATTAGGACCTAACAAAATTTCTTCTAAAACAAAAAACGCATGCGCACCAAATAAGTTGCAGTTTACTGGAAAATAATCCGCAAACCTTTCTGACTGTTACCAACTTATCAAAAATGTTTGTGCGAACAGTAAACTACTTACCTACTTGATAACAGTTAGAAACTGACGTGAGAACACATAAACATAAACAGCGCACACTCCTGACGTCAGCAACTGTTTCTGGCGTGCTGTGAGAACAAACCTTTAGTTAGAACATACCACCACCGCTCTTCCAGCCCCAAAAATTTCTTTTAAAAAAAAATTGTTTATACCTATTAAAAGAGCTTAATTTGCACCTTTCAAAAATGTATTTTTCATAATTTGCACCCTCATACTTTTTTTGATAAATTTGATTAAAAATTTGCTTTACAAACCAGATTTAAATACTCATTTCTCACTCCCTAAAGTGTATTTCGATATGCACCTTTTACCAAAAATTTGCAATTTTAATTTTCTAATTTGCACCATCTTAAAATTTGTAAAAAACGGTGCAGATTATTATAAAAATTAATAAAAGCAGTTCTGGGCTGATGTAACATTGAAATAGGTAATTGCGCATGCGTTTAATGTTGGTCAAAGGAACGCTTTTTACAAAATTGACTGTGTTGGTATCATTAGCCCGAATAGCCCTAGTAGCTGAGGCCTTTATTCGCAAAAGAAGAAGAAGAAATAAATATCAGAGAATGAGTGTTATAAACAAATATCTAAATATAAACATTACCCATACAAATTTTAAGTTTCAAATTTTTTCCTACTTGTGTATGAAAATATGTCTGATATTGCAAAAAGTTCATATAATGGCAAGTGAATTATGAACCAGAAAAGTAAGTAAATGTTTATTCTAAACAAAATTTGAATGTTTTTAATAGTTACAGATTATACATAACTTCTAAGAAGTACAAGTGATCAAGAGGCAGCTGATTTTATTAATTATTTTGAAAATTATTAAGTCAAAAACATAGAAAATTTGTTTACAGACTTTAGTTGGTTTGAAGGCTAACATTCACCTGGAACCCTTTTATAAAAGCCTTAAATATATATACATTTATCTAAAGGGAATAATGTAGAGCGCTTAGATGAGAATATCTGTGCTATAGTGGGATTTGTCAGAGATAAATTGTTTGACAGACCAATAACTTGCTAAAAAAACAAGATTTGCACCAAAATTAAAGAAATAGTAAAAATAATTGTAGCTCTTTTCACCAACCTATAGCAGCACTAAATTATCATATTTATTCACTTAATTAAACTAAAACATCACATAATAAATATAAATAAATAAACACCATAAAATTGTTTTATTTCCTATATATATTCGGTATCTGTACAATGTTAAAACTTATTAAATACAGATATGACCACCTATATAATATATAGTTTCTCTCCTGCTCCGTCTTAGATTGGTCTTGGGCCCGGTGTTCTTGTGCTTATACTTACTTAAAACTTTAACTGAGTGGATGTTTTATAATTGAACTCTTTTACTAAGGTAAAAACTTATAAAAGCTTGCAACGTTTTTAACACTGCATGTTTTAAGTATTTTTGTCAGTTTTGGAGTATTACCTTTGAATATAATATTCAAAGAGTATTACATAAATATATTACTATAACACTCATTCTCTGATTTCTTCTTCTTCTTTAGCGAATAAAGGCCTCAGCTACTAGGGCTATTCGGACTAATGATACCAACACAGTCAATTTTGTAAAAAGCGTTCCTTTGACCAACATTAAACGCATGCGCAATTACCTATTTCAATGTTACATCAGCCCAGAACTGCTTTTATTAATTTTTATAATAATCTGCACCGTTTTTTACAAATTTTAAGATGGTGCAAATTAGAAAATTAAAATTGCAAATTTTTGGTAAAAGCCGCATATCGAAATACACTTTAGGGAGTGAGATATAAGCGTTTGAATCTGGTTAGAGTAAGCCAATTTTTTTAATCAAGTTTAAAAACAAAGTACGAGGGTGCAAATTATGAAAAATACGTTTTTGAAAGGTGCAAATTAAGCTCTTTCATTAGGTATAAACAATTTTTTTTTAAAGAAATTTTTGGGGCTGGAAGAGCGGTGGTGTAAACGCAAGGTGCCGCTGTCATCGCGCACCCAGCGGATATGGTGACTAGACTACCTCAGTGCAGTGATGCCAGGTAGAAAATTTGACTGGAGGGGCGTTCGAAACGACTAATACAATTTACAGGAATAGCTCATTTCACGATTATTTATTATTTACACTTTTAAAAACAATACAAATTGATTACTTTATCATAAAAACTTATTTAAATGATAAAAATACATATGTTTTATACAAATTAATCTTTTATAAGATAACTGATCTCTTCCTAACATTCAAGACACTAGTGTGAAGTTAGCAACCCTGCTATGACTTTGACAGTTGTCAATTTGTTGATTTATATTGTTTACAGCGTTTGTTTAAAGGTTTACAGTTTCTAGATTAATTTTAGTGTTTTTTATAATAACAAATTGTTTTCACGTTAGGAAAATTACAGAATGGATGTTTTTAAAGGAAAAATTAAAATAGAAGAAGAGTTTTCTGATCAATTCCAAGTCGAAAATCAGAACTGTTATCAAACTGAAATGGATCTTGGTTTTAATGTTTTAAAGGAAGAACTTTTAGACCCAGTTGGTGGTTCGTCCGAAGTGAAAAATAACTTTGATAATGACTTAGATGTAAAAGGAAGATCGTTTTATTCTGAAGGTAAGTCTTTTATTGACTGAATTAGTCATTATAGTGTAGAAAGTAGATTCTTGTTAAAATACAATTTCTAACAAGTTAACAGAGTATATATATCTAGTTTGATTCCACAAAAAGTTCAGTATAAGTGATTTTTTATCATTTTCTTTGGCTTTATTGTGTGGGGTGGGATGTACTCTTCTCACTTAGAAGAGCTTAAAGTGAGTTAAAACCAAGGCTCTATCCCACAAATATGCTCTATTCTCGTGAAGTTTGTGGTGTGAATTGTTTGTATGTGATTGCTGCTTGTGGTTTTGTTCACTCACATTATTGTGTTTTTGAACCGAGTTTGCGTTCGCATACTTACTTAACAAGATCTGTAACAAACGAGTCTTTTTCTAAGAAAAACATTAATCAACGCTTTATAAATTATCTTGGACCTAAACTCTATAATCTTATCCCCACAGATCTTAGAAGGGTTGTAAATAAAAGAAAATTTAATTTAGTTTTTAAGGATTATTTATTTTTATCAGAGATTTCTTGACATCCTCTAATATGAATGAAGCTTTGTACCAAATAATAATCTGATTTTCTTTTGTGATTCTACTTTTTATATAAGTGTTCTATTATAAGTATATATTTATGTATTTTGTAATTTTAATCTGGCTAGGGTTGTTTATTCATCTTGTTTTGTGTTAATTAATTACCTAGCCATTAATTATTTAATTAAAAGTGATAAATATTGAAAATTTTGTCATATAACAGTACGTTACAACCTCTTGTGCTTGATAACAATATTGTCGATGTCGTCGAGTCTGTAAAGTTCTTAGGTCTTATTGTGGACAATTCACTGAAGTGGCAAACGGACGTTGATACCCTATCAAAAAAACTGAGTTCGGCATGCTTTGCTTTGCGATCGGTCTCCGGGGAGCTCAACACACCAATAGCTAAAACGGTCTACTTTGCCCTATTCGAATCACATTTGCGATATGCTCTTCCTTTCTGGGGAACCTGCACTCGGACTCAATTCGATCGTATATTCAGACTTCAAAAAAGAGCCCACTGCCAAAATATCTTCAAAAGACATAAAATATTAACACTTCCTTCTTTGTTTATTTATGAATCGATTTGCTTAATCCGCAAGAACCAAACAATTGTCTCGGAAAGGACCCTCCATGGCTATGCAATTAGAAATGCGGATCATAATTTTCGTCTTCCTATCCCAACCTCCGAGTTGGTCAAAAATTCTATTCTATACAACGCAAAAAAATTGCATAATCATCTGCCGTCTGCGATTAAGTCCATATCAGCCCCTATTCTATTTCGTAAGACACTAAAATCATATTTGCTGGAAAGACCATTTTATACAGTAAGCGATTTTTTTAATAATACGAGCATTTCGCACACTGGTTAATAATATTCATCTGTTTAATGTGTGATTTTTTGTTTACAGTTTGTAATTTTGTTTAGGAAACAATATTTAAGTTTATAAATTGGTTGGTGAAACAATTTTTATTTGTTATGGATTGTTTTGTCAACTAATGATGTTTTTTCTAAATATTTATATTTTTATGTTTATGTGTATATGTATTATGTATATATGGTAGAACTAGTTCCTAGTTCTATCTTATATTTATCTGTTGTTGGCTTTGTCTACAAATTTTTTGACAATAATGCTTATTTGATTGATTGATTGAATATAATAAAAAATGTGGTACAATTTTAAGAAGATGGAAACTCGGTTAAACACAAACAGATGTAACCTAATACATCTTGGTGTTTTTTTCTAATCTGTGATAGCAACTAAAAAAAGAGATTTAGCACATAAGTAAAAATGTATCTATTCATTGTAAATTGTTGAAATAAATAAATAAATTCACGTCAAATGTCATGTTGGTAAGTGACAGCCGGTCTGACAGTTGACTTATTTGTTCTTGTTCTTTTCACGTTTATTTCAAATTTTATTACATTTTTTTAAGGTTTTATATGATTTTCTTGTGATTTTTCGAGATCATCTATAATTTTATACGATTTTTTAAGGTTTCTTATGATTTTTTGCGATTTTTTATGGGGATTTATGATTTTTATCCGATTTTTTACGATTTTCCACAATGTTTTGTATGGTTTTTTTGCTATGATCAGCTATAATTTTAATACGATTTTCTGTTTTTTTTTGAAATTTTTGTTACAGTTTTTTGCGATATTGTAAGATTTTTACTGTT
Source organism: Altica lythri (assembly GCA_964028335.1). Lineage (NCBI taxonomy): Eukaryota > Metazoa > Arthropoda > Insecta > Coleoptera > Chrysomelidae > Altica > Altica lythri. Next base: position 138,509 of record CAXIIO010000116.1, on the reverse strand, counting down.
TTTCTTTTTTTTATGATTTCTTACAGTTTATTATGATTTTTACCATTTTCTTCGTGTTTTTGTATGAATTTCAAGGGTTTCTATGATTTTTTATTTTTTACAAGACTTTTCATAATTTTCTATGATTTTTTACAATTTCTTAGGATTTTCCCAGGTTATCTATACAGTTTCTCACAGGTTTCCATGAATTTCTACAATTTTTCGCTGTTTTCAATGAATTTCTACGATTTTTCGTGATTTTCCAGAAATTTCTACACTTTTTTACGGTTTTCCAGGAATTTCTACATCTTTTTGCACTTTTCTAGGAAATTTTGCAATTTTTCGTGGTTTTTCATGTATTTCCACGGTTTTTTGAGGTTTTTCAGGAATTTCTATACTTTTCGCGGTTTCCAGGAGTTTCTAAAGTTTTTCACGGTTTTCCACAAATTTTTATAGTTGTTCGCTTTTTTCCACAAATTTCTACAGTTTTTCGTGATTTTCCATAAATTTGCAGTTTTCCGTAAATTTCACACACCCGCACGCGGTATTCCCGATTTTTTAATTTTTTTTACTATTTTTACACCTTTTCCTGATTTTTTCGATTTTTGTTTTTTTATGATATTTTTTACGTTTCATCTTTATATTTTCTTCGATTTTACGATACCATATTTTTTTGATAAATCTTTTATTTTTTGCTTGATTTTTCTCAAATTTTCGACAATTTTTAAAAATTTCGATTTTTTATGATTTTTTCTGATCTTTTACGATTTTCTTATTATTATTTTCCTAAATTTTGTTTTTGTTGGAAAATATTTTTTTGCTTTGATTTTATATTCATAAATTTTACATGACTAATTTTAAATTTTAATAAAACGCTTGCTTTTCGATATTTTGACACAAATTTAAGAAATTGCAATAAGTCGGTTGTTTTACAAGATTTTTCGGACTATTAAAATTCACTAAAAATTAAGGAAAAACGTACCCAACGCTGCTTTAGAAGATTCTACTTTAAATTTTGTAAGATAATAACCTTTTTTTTTTTGTAATTTTCGACAGTATATAAACAAGAACGACATTAATGAAAAATTAAAAAAATGTCTCATTCAACAGGACTCGAACACACCTTTGCCTTTACGCTCTAAAGCTAAGCTATAAATGCTTAGTCATTATTTCGCTTTTTTGTCATTAATTTTATAGATATAGCGTGATTTAGTAAACGATTATTTGAGATATCTCTCATGGGATTTTTATAAGGATATTGTGTCAAATCGACAATTGAAACATCACAATACTCTTTTTTTTAAATCTTTCTACTTGCTATTATGGCGCTACCTTAAATTGTTCCCACCCGATTGATACTTTTTAATACATTCAGATGGTTCTCCTTTCTTCTACCCTCCATATTTAATATTTTAAAAATTCTAGTGTGACATAAAAAGCGAATTGAAGCTAAATTTGTCAAAATGTCATGGTCAACAATAATGCAAAAAACCTGTGAACTTACTTATATATTAAACCATTACATTAGTTTATTTTTGATTTTAGTTCAAGAACAGCCCTACATTAGTAGTATGTTTAAGAAAGAACCAAAATTCGAATACGAAGACTCTCAACAATTTTTAACAATGGATAAATCTTCAATAAATTCTTTCACTACTATGAGTGAAATGTTAATTAGCAGTGAAAATGATATTTCAAGTCAAACTAACCATGAGATTATTCTTGAATGTGACATTAAAAAAGAAGAATTATACTCTGTTTGTGATTTACCGGATTTTAAAATGAAATTTCAAAATTTTGGTAAAGAGTTACACTCAGAGCGACGCATCAAAAGATATTTCAGGAAACAGGATCCAAGTTCTAAAAAACGTAAGTCTTTGTGTAATTTATATCCTCATAAAAAGTATGATTATTAAACCATTAGACTAATATGGAAAATTAACGTACTTCGAAGAATGACTTCAACATTTTAGAATATTTTGGGTCTAACATGTTATTCATTTTTTTCCAATATTTCATGAATTTGATTAATGGTGTCTACTAATTCGCGATCTCTGTTAACTGTTCGTAGTATTTCCTCGTTTGTTCTTTCAGCTGTCCATAGGACTTTTAGTATTCGCCTGTATATCCACATTTCGAATGCTTCGAGTCTGTTTATGGAGTTTACTTTTGATGTCCAACCCTCCATTCCATAGAGCAACACTGACCACATCCAACATTTTGCTAATAAGATTTGTAGGTTGAGGTCAAATTCGGTATTGGTAAGAACCCTTTTGAATTTCTTGATAGTACTTCTGGTCATCTCAATTCGACATTGATTTCCAATTCGGAAGATTTAATCGGGGAAACAAAGATTCGGGAGGAGAATAACACCGGTACACAAAAAAAACTTTTGTACATCCCACCTACCGGCATGTATTTCGACCCATTGAAGTCGGACATTTTTGAAGATTGCTTCCAAACTACGTTGTCGCTTTTGGATCCTGGATCGATAATATTTATGGAAAACGCATGGTATCATAGGAGATATCGTCGCTTGGTTAAAATCCAAAAATATTTCGTGGGACGATACCATGTTGAAACGAGAACTTTTGACTATTGTAAGAGAGCATAAAAAGGACTACCAATGACATTTAATAGATGACCGTAGACAGATGGCATTTAACAGTTGAAAAATGACATTTGCTAGTTAAAAGATAAGATTTGCCAGTTGAATGTTTTTTAATTATATGTCAGATAGCTATTACAACAAATGTTTTTTGTTTGTGTTTTTATTTAAGAAATCGTTTAATATTGAATTTTTATAGTTACAGTTTAAAAATTAACATTTAACATTCGACAGATGACTTTTGACAGATGTCGTGAAATTTAACAGATGATAGTTAATATTTAACTGTTGAAAAATCACATTTACTAGTTAAACGATTACATTTGACAGATGATATTTACATCTTACCTTTGACAGGTGATAGTTAACATTTTACAGTTGACATTTGACAGATGATAGTTGACATTCCACACTTAAAAGATGACGTTTGTTAGTTAAAAAATGACATTTGAAACTTCATTGAAATTTAGTCTAGCTGGCCATTTTTTTTTTATATAAAGTATTTAGGACATGCGTCTCTATATTTGCTTTTATTACTGTTAATTGTATCATTATTACCATAATGTGTTTTCAGGTTTCCTATCTGCGGCAACAAAATGTCAACCTCACTTTGGAAAATTCTATGGAACATGTCCCTCTTGTGGAAAATTCTTCTATGATAAATTGCTATTTTTAAACCATTTTTATATTTACCACTTTTTCGTTAATTCGAAAAAATCTGTTAATTTAAGAAGGAATAATTCTGACACAAAACATATTAACCGACAAGATTTTAGTAATTTAAACAAACAGATAAGGGCGCACAGTTTTACACAACAAAGTAACTTTAAAAAATATATTAAAACCCAAACTGACGACAAACCTTTTAAATGTAAAATTTGTTCAAAATGTTTTACACATTCCAGTAGTTTAAACAGGCATATTAAAACTCACACTGACGAAAAACCTTTTAAATGTAAAATGTGTTCAAAATGTTTCACACAATTCAGTAACTTAAAAAGTCATATTAAAACTCACACTGGTGAAAAACCTTTTAAATGTAAAATTTGTTCGAAATGTTTCACACATCCCAATAGTTTAAAAGTTCATAATAGAACTCATACTGACGAGACACCTTTTAAATGTAAAATTTGTTCTAAATTTTTCACACAATCCAGTAGTTTAAAAATTCATATTAGAACTCACACTGGTGAAAAACCTTTTAAATGTAAAATTTGTTCGAAATGTTTTACACAATCCAATAGTTTAAAATGTCATATTAGAACTCACACTAACGAGAAACCATTTAAATGTAAAATTTGTTTAAAATGTTTCACACAATCCAGTATATTAAATAGGCATATTAGAAGTCACACTGACGAGAAACCTTTTAAATGTAAAATTTGTCCGAAATGTTTCAAAAGTTCCAGTTATTTAAAAATTCATATTAGAACTCACACTGACGAAAAATCTTTATATAAAATTTGATCAAAAATATTTCATAGATTTCGGTGATTTAGAAATGGTGAAAAAACTTTTAAATTCCTCACAAAATCAATGAAAAAGTCAAGTTGTCTGAATTTTGTGAATAAATAGCTCTAGAACAAAAGTCTGAATGGGCATCAAACTTAAAAATTGAACAATTTTGAGATATAGAGGTTTGTAGTTTTACTAAAATAGTGATTTACTGAGCAAGTCAACATTTGATATACTGAGTATCTGTAGATCTCACTAGTAATTTTTTCCCAAAAATCCTAGGATAGCATAGGGTTTTTGGGTTTGCTGATTTCAAATACGTTATCACGGTTGAGGGTTATTTAAATTGTAAATTTAAGCTTGGTGCCCATTGAGATATTTGTGTACTCACTTAGTACTATCTAGTCACAAAATTTCAGACATTTTAACGGGAAGTACTTTCCATTGATTTTGTGCGAGATCCTTTGTTTAAAATATTTTGTACAAAAAAGTTAACTATAACGAAAAACTTATTAAATGTAGTGATCTAATGCTGTAAATAAATTTATAATTCATCTGTTTTTTTTTATAAACAATGATGGGATATTAGACACTATTGTTTATTAAACCATAGCAGATAGATGTCTATCAAGCGTACAAATCTCATTTCTCTTAACTTTATCCCAAACCTAGTTGGGCTAGGCGTTAGGTTTGTATTTAAAACATCCTTTCCTTTCCTCTCCAATTATTCTTGTTTAGGTCTTCATTTATTGAACTTATACTTCTATTCGTGCACTCGGCGGTAGAAATTTGTGTGGGGTTAAAAACAGATTAGTCTCATATTTGGATAAATACCAATTAGTATCAAAACAGCAATACGGGTTCAAGGATAACACATCAACTCAAGATGCCTTACTTGCCTTAACATCAAAAATCACCGACTCTCTAAATGAAAGTAAACCCTCTCTATGTATTATTAAAGATCTTTCTAAAGCTTTTGATACAGTAAGTCATAAACTACTGTTACAATCTTTAGAAGATATTGGAGTACGGGAAAATTCATTAAAATTTTTCGAAAGTTATTTGACTAATCGGTACCAAGCAGTGAAAGTAAATGGTGTGATGAGTAATTCCAACAAAATAGAATATAGAGTACCTCAGGTTTTTGTAATTGGTCCTGTTTTGTTTAATATATAATATATTAATGGATTATTCTTGATTAAATCTAAGGGAACTGTAATTGGCTTTGCTGATGATACGGCTATAACTGGTAATGATTGGAAAAATTTAAAAAGTTCAGCTGAATCAGATTTCTTCCAAATTAAAAAGTGGTTAGATTACAAATCATTAACACTAAATATAAATAAAACTCATTATTTACCGTTTAGCTGTTATTCGTCTGGCGCTCCTTCATTTGATACTCTAACTATTACCGAAACTATGTCTATACTACCTGAAAAAAAACTTAAGTATTTAGGTGTTATTATGGATCGACATTTAAAATGGGATCTACACATTAAATATTTGGTAAATAAAGTAAGAGTTATATTATACACATTTAAAAGATTAAAACAATACATACCTACCAAATATCTAAAAAAAGCTGTATATAGCCTTAGTTGAATCACACCTAAGATATGTTATTTTAGTATAGGGTTCAACGTATAAAACACATCTAAACTGTTTGGAGGTAATGCAAAGGAGATTTCTTAAATAAATAGCATCTAAAAGTGCGAGATACCCATCTGACAACTTATATAAAGAAATCAAAATATTAGATATAAGACAATTATTTTAACTTTGCTCAAGTCTTCGATACTATAAAAACCAACCATAGGTATCCCAACAAACTCATAACTATGATACACGTCAAAAGCACTACTATAAAGTACCATTTATGTCTAAATCCATTACACAACGATCGTATCCATGCATGTCGCCGAAGCTATACAATACAATTCCAAAAAACATAAAATCGATAAAAACTTTTCATAAATTAAAAAAAAAAAACTTAAACTATATATATATTTCAAATTGATAGGTCGACATACAGTAATTATTTTGACGACTAACAAAATACGAAGATATATATGTAAATATGTTATCAAAAAAAAGTATATTCTGATCCATTGTACCTACGTGAATCTATTTTAAATTTATGGGCATTTCTTTATTAAATTAAATAAAACAAGTGTTGTTCATAATTTTCAATTTCTTACATGCATTTTAATATTATTATTAGTGTATATTCTAATACATTGTCCGTGAACCAATTTTAAACTTATGTGTATTCTTTATTAAATTGCATAATATTATCCGAAACAAGTGTTAATTCACTTATCGGCACTGAACTTTGTTCATATTTTTCGATTTATTTTAAATACAATGTTATTAGTTATTATTATTGTATTTATTTGTTTATATATGAATATGAATAAAGTGATTGTTATTATTATTATTATTCAATGAAATTGAAAACCCTCAGAGATTGGATAACCACATTGACCATACACAAAATATGAAAACAATAAAAATTCCATATATAAAAGGTATTTCCGAAAAAATTAAAAAAAATGGTAATGTTTTTAATATTAGAACAATTTTTCAAACGAATAATACAATTAGATCACTTTTATCCAAAACAAAACCAATTAATTTAGTTTAAAAAACAAAAAATTGTGTACATAGTATACCATGTGATTGTGGCAAAGTCTATATTGGGGAATCAGGAAGACCTCTTGAAGTTCGCCTCAATGAACACAAAAATTATCTAAAAAAAGGAGATATATATAAATCTAAGATTTGTGAACATGCTGTGAATTTTCTGAGTCACCAAATTAAATAGAGTGACACAAAAATTTTATGCAAAGAATAAAATTCTACAAAAAAAAATTAAAAGAAACAGCACACATTTTATTAAATTCAAATAAATGTATTTCAAATTTTACTTTAGATTTATCTAGTTTGCGACGAACTACTAGACTATCTATCACAAAAGTTCGACTACCTTAATAGTGAGTACCCTTCGGCAGAGATAATTGTGCTTGGGGACTTTAATGTTCACCACGAAAAGTGGCTTAAGTCCAACAAAACGGACAGAGAAGGCAGGCTAACTGAAGAGTTTGCAATTAGCCATGGGCTGTCCCAACTAATCGACAAGCCCACTTACTTTCCCAGAGCTGCAAATCACAGTTCTAATATTCTGGATCTTTTTCTGACTACTTACCCTGATCATGAGCAATAAAATGTAAATGTTCTGTCTTCCCTAGGTAACTCTGATCATGCTGTAGTAGAAGTCAAATGTCCAATCGAACCTCACCCATTCGGGACACAACCCAAGAGAACTTTTTGGAATTTAAAAAAAGCAAATTGGGAAGGCCTTCGAGAGTACTTTGCAACTTTTCCCTGGAATCCAGTCTGCTTTATCAACAAAGATCCATCGGCAGTTTGCAACAGTATAACTGAAATCATTCAGTGTGCCATGGAAGCTTACATTCCTCACTTTACGAAACGCTTAAAAGCCAAACAGAAGCCATGGTTTAATAAAGATTGCGATGTAGCTCGGAAAGCTAAGATCAAGTCCCACAAATTATTTATACAAAATCCATTAGAAGAAACAAAACAGGATGATATAAACGCTAGAAACAGATACAACACCACTATTTCCAATTCCAAAAGTCTCTTTGACGCTCGAATGAGAGAGAAAGTAATGTCAAACCCTAATGGAAGCCGGTCCTTTTGGACTCTCACCAAACATATTAACAACAATTTCACAACTAGTTCGTTCCCTCCACTCAGATCAGATGACGGCTCAATAGTTACGTCCTCCACAGAAAAGGCAGAACTCTTTGCCAAAATATTCTCTTCGAACTCGACACTTAACCCACCGGACAACATAGAGCTACCTTCTATTCCACGGGCTCCCCACACAATGAAAAATATCATATTTAGGGTTAAGCGTGTGCAGAGAGTCCTTGCTACTCTAAATACCAACAAAGCAAGCGGCCTTGATGAAATACCTACTTTACTTTTAAAATGTTATGCTCCTGAACTAGCGCCAGTTTTTACTAAGCTATTTCAACTATCATATGATACTGGTATTTTTCCAGAATCCTGGAAAACTGCTAGAGTACAACCAGTCCCCAACAAAGGGTGTAAAAACCAGCCTTCCAACTACAGACTTATAGATCTGCTATCTGTTATTAGCAAAACTATGAAGAAATACGTAAATCACGAGATGCTGAGCTACCTTGAGACACACAATCTTTTAAGTGACAGGCAATATGGTTTTCGCCAACAAAGGTCAACAGCCGATCTACTAGCATATGTAACTCATGTCTGGAGTGATGCCATCCACCGCTATGGGGAGACTCAAATAGTATCACTAGACATCTCAAAAGCATTTGATCAAGTGTGACATGCGGCTCTTTTGAACAAACTGCATTCATACGGACTCTCGCAAAACCTTTGCAGATGGATATACAACTTTCTCTCCAACAGGCACATCCAAGTTGTTGAAGATGGACATTCTTCCAACCTCTACAACATCAACGCTGGAGTTCCCCAAGGATTGGCTCTAGCTCCTACTCTATTCTTATTACGCATTAATGATCTACTAGAAGCCACTAATAACCCAATACATGGTTTTGCAGATGATAGCAACCTACACTATAGCAAAGCGCACAATTGCCCCATACCTCTAGATATTCTGGAAGAGGACAGAAGATCCACAACAGCTTCTCTCAATCAAAATTTGAGAATTGTAGACAAGTGGGGAAGAAAGAATCTTGTTAATTTCAACGCTTCCAAGACAAAGACATGTTGCCTGTTTAACAAGAGGCAAACATGCTACTAATCCATTACAATCAACGATCAGACACTGGTAGCGGGCGACTTCATTACGCTGGTTAGTACAGCAATCTCCCAGGACTTACTGTGGAACGAACATATTGCATCCATAGCAACTGCAGCAGGAAAGAAATTAGGTTTTCTGTTTAGAACACGGAAATATTTTTCTTCATCCAACTTGGCTACTCTTTACAAAGCCCAAATACGGCCTAATCTTGAATACTGCTCGCATGTATGGGGTTCGGCGGCTCCGTCAAGGCTCGGAGTTCTTGATGCAATACAGAGAAGAGCAGCTCGACTAGTAAACGACACCAGTATTGTAACCTCTTTTTATCGGAAGGTGGTAAATGCTCGTTTGAAAAGGTTAACTAGTGCGAACGGCACTCAGTTGGTTGCTGGAGAGCGAGCGTGGATTCGGACGAGCTCCATAAAAAATTATAGAAAAGATAAAAAAGAATAGGATAATAAAAGTTAAAAGGGGCAAAAGAGAGGAAAAGAAAGAAATGAAAGAGAAAGGAAAATGGGCGCCACTTATGTTTTTTATCCTAAGGATGGGGAAATATAAGAAACCCAGGTATAATAAGAGAGATACTTATATAAAATAGATAGAATGTTCTTGCTAGAATTAAAATTCACACTTTTAATTAGAAAGTAAAAAATTATACTTACACTTCTCTTTACTTATCATTAAGGTTAGAAGTTAAATTTGTAAAATATGAAAATGTTTAAATAATCCAATATTAAAACTGTGAAAGGCTTTCGCGGCCATTGTCTACTGTATCAATGGTTTTTGGGCTGTTAGGCCGGCGTCAGCAAGACAATCCAATATTTAATGACTTTAATAAGCTTACTCAAGTTATAGATAATCTGGATCAGAATAACATACACCAGAGAGGAAAAGAAAAATATCTATTTAAACAATAAACAATATTTATTATTTTGCTAAATAATAAACTAGACAAATAAAATATACAGGTACACATCCGTATTAAAACAGTAAATACATAATTTCAATCATTTTAGGGACCAATTCACAATTTGGTCTTTGGTTACTCTTAAAATAATATCTAGGTATATTATTAGTTTATTATTTCGATTTACTTTATGAAGCAATAAGCACAATTTACAAAAAGAACTTTTTATAATAGAAAGTTTTTTACTGATTTATAGGTCATATTTTGTGTCATCTCAACAATGCACAGCATCCCTGATTTTGCAAAAATATTAAGTCATACAACGCTGTGATTGATCATAGAGAAGATTGTTTCCTTGTTAACAAAATCAAGGGTAGTTGTATCTAAAAACTTTCTAAGACAGTATATTTTATTACCAGTTAAAATAATAATTACTGTTTTCACATGTAAGAACAAAAAAAAAAGAAAAAAAAACTTCTCTGTAGCGTAATCGATCCCATTATGATAACATAACAGAACTGTCAAAAGTGGACTGACTCGCCGCCTAACCAACTACGCTACGAACGATTTATTTAATAACTTTCAAAATAATATTATCTATACACAACTTAGATCATGTTTAATATCAATTCGGTATAAATTTCGAAATCTATGTATATGCCTAAATACACTTGAAACATGCATTGTCATCCAGTTCTTAGCTATCCTGAAAATTTCAGAGCTATAGGTAGTCGGGAAATAGGTTTAAATTCGATTACAAATTCCACGGAATGACACAGAGACACAGAACACGGCGAAAATATAAAAAACTTTCTAAAAAGTGAAACAATAGAGATCTAGACTAAAAATTAATAAAATTCACCTTTAGCTTTCTTATTAACTCGTGTTAAAAGAGTACTTACATATTTTGTTAAAACTAGAAAAGCATACAAAAAAATACAGTAAAAAAACACACCGGCTTTTAAAAAAAAATGAATCACTAACTGTGTCTGCTGCCTAACGGTGACGATACGTATATAGTATTAAAATTGAATACAATAAGATTCAATCTCCAAAGAAATAAATAGTACTCTTTTGTCTGGTAGTGAAGATAATAACGATATAATAAAAAACTTACAATTGGCTCTGTAGCGTCTCTCAGGAAGAATCAAATATTAGCGACCAGCTTAATCTCGAAAATGCGGTGGAATTTGACCATTCTTTAGTCTCATCGACAGGTACTTACAGGTGGTATTTACCAAACCATATCAGAGAAACCATCAACCTTTTAATGGGCACTCGGAACACAATTACTTTTTTATTTCAGATAAAAAACCGGGAAAATTGGAGCTAAAAAGTACTCGAGTTGCTTCTACTTAGCTCACCTGATTTTTAACGCAATTACTAATTGATCAGAAAAAAAATCGATAACTTCGCTTTGAAAATTCCTTAGATTTAAAAGTATCCGCTACGTTTTTTATCTCGTAGACCTGGACATTCGTTATTTCTGGAGCAAGGCCAGACTTTACGGAGACAGGGTCGGCTTTTGATTTAAAAAGGGATTATAAAAAAGTTATTAACAGGTTTTTTAATAACGCTACAGTATTACTAAAAACCTAGCCCATTATGCCACCGAAATGCAGTTTCTGATCGTTCCTTGTTTTACCGATACATAAACGTATTTTGCTCATAAGAACTCCACTCTATAATGCCTCCACTTGCCAGACCAGCCAGAGCAACGCGACGTGCCAACTCCATGCACCCTTATACTGTTCAATGCCCGACATCGAGAACGGATTAATTCGATCGTTCCTTCATCCCCAGGGTCTCCAGATTGTGGAACTCCTTACCTTCCCACGTCTTCCCCACTCGTCCTAACTTGCAGGCCTTTAAATCCCAAATTAATAAATTGTCTCTTCTACCCCAATAGATGTTCTCGGTGTAGTATATCGCCCTGTATTGTAAAAATATATTCTGGGTTTACCTATAATCTGTGGTTTCTAAGATGTTGTTTGTCAGGGGGTAATTGTCATTGTGACTTACGAATGGAAAGTTCCAATTTTGCGGTGTTATACTTGTATTATAATTACTTAATTTAAAATAAATAACTAAATATAACTCACGGCTCCTTTTTAAATACTTCATTTGGCGACGAGGATAAACATCTGATATGGCACTGATTGGAACTATTCAACCATTTGATTCAAATCATGAAAACTGGTTATTGTATCAAGAACAATTAGAACAGTTTTTCTTGGTAAATAATATTGTTTTGGATGAGACATCACAAACTGATAGAAGAGTAGCAGCTTTATTGAGTTTAATTGGTTCAGATGCATATAAAGTTTTGCGTGATTTATGTACTCCAAAATTACCTAAAGATAAAACGTATGAAGAGCTTTGTTCATTTTTGAAAACTCATTTTTCCCCTAAAATTTGTGTATTCCGAGAAAGAATTGATTTTTATGAAGCAAGACAAGAAGAAGAAGAATCAATTAGTAAATGGTATGCTAGAATTCATAATTTGGCCACAAATTGCGAATTTGGTGACAAATTAAATAGCATATTGAGAGACAAGTTTGTTTGCATGTTACGAAAGAGTAAAATTCGTGATCGCTTATGTGAGGAAAAAGCAGAGACTACTTTAGACAAGTTGTTAGAGATAGCATTAAGAATTGAAGCATCAAAATCGAAAGAAGATTTAGGCGTTAATATGATCAAGATTAAACCAAAGAATTCAGAAAAGTATGACAATAGAAACAATCAAGAGAATTTAAGCGGTTATTTCGAATCGGGATCTTCAACTGGCAAATGGAAATGTCGATGTTGCGGTTGTTTTCATACTGGTCAACAAAAATGTAGATATAATAAGTATACTTGTAATAGTTGTAACAAGGTTGGTCATCTTGCCAAGGTATGTCTTAATTCAAATAAACTTAATTCACTTGAAGTAGATAATAGTGACGTTGACATTAATAACATTCACTTTAACAGTGACAAGCCTGTTTATTTGGAAGTTTTTGTCAATGACAATTCAATTAAAATGCAAATTGATTCTGGTTCTGGTATATCGGTAATTTCTGATTCTATTTTCTATAATTTTTATTCAGATTGTAAATTGTTTAAATCAGAAATAACATTACGCAGTTTTTCAGGTTGCTCAATGAAACCTTTGGGATACATTAAAGTTAGATTAATGTATGATAGTAAAATTTGTGAAAATTTTACTATATACGTGGTTGAAAATGCTAGACAAAATATTTTAGGAAGAGATTTTTTGGAAATATTTAATTTTCGAATCACTTCAGATGTGTTAGTTATTAAAAATAAACCCGATGAAATAATTAACGAATTTCCTGAAATATTTTCTAAAGGTCTGGGTTGTTATGAATATAAAACATTTAATTTACAACTTAAAGAAAATACTAAGCCAATTTTCTTTAAACCTAGATCAATTCCTTTTGCTTTGAAACAGAAAGTGGAAGATGAATTGAATCGAATGGAAAGAGAAGGTATAATTACTCAGGTAGCTACGAGTGATTGGGGAACACCATTAGTTCCTGTGCTTAAGGAAGATGGTAGTATTAGATTAGCAGGAGATTTTAAGGTAACAGTTAACAAATTTTTGGTTGATATAAAATATCCTTTACCAAAAATTGATGAAATTCTTGCCGAACTGAATGGCGGTGAAAGTTTTTCTAAAATTGACCTTAAAAATGCTTACAATCAATTAAAATTAGATGAAAATTCAGGTATGATTTTATGTTGGTCGACTCATAAAGGGTTGTACAGATTAAATAGAATTCCTTATGGCATTTCGGTAGCACCAGCTATATTTCAAAGAACTTTAGAGCAACTTTTAAAAGGTTTAAAAGGAGTTTCAAATTTTTTAGATGACATAATAATAACAGGCAAAACTAGGGAAGAACATGAATTTAATATTAGGCAAGTTTTTTTTAGATTGAAAAATGCAGGTTTAAAATTAAAATTATCTAAATGCAAATTTTTCCAAAATGAGATTACTTATTTAGGTCATACAATAAGTAAAGAAGGGTTAAAGAAAAATTTAGATAAAGTTAAAGCAATTTTAGACGCACCAAAGCCTCGTAATATTACTCAAGTTAAAAGTTTTGCTGGATTAGTTAATTATTATTCAAAATTTGTTCCTAAATTGTCGATAATGATGAGACCTATTTATAACCTTTTAAATAAAAATAGTGAATTTTTTTGGACTAGTTCTTGTGATAAAGCTTTTGAACACATTAAAAAGGAAATAGCTTCAGATAGGGTATTAATACATTTTAATCCAAATTTACCTATTGTCTTAACAACAGATGCTTGTTCTGAGGGTATTGCCGGTTGTTTATCTCATAAGCTATCAAGCGGAGATTTAAGACCTATTGCATTTATTTCTAGAACATTAATGCCAGCTGAAAAAAATTATTCTGTAATTGACAAGGAAGCTTTAGCAATATATTGGTCTGTTAAAAAATTTTATTATTACTTAATGTGTAATGAATTTACAATTTTAACTGATCATCGTCCGTTAATTCCAATTTTTGGGCAAAATAAAGGTATTTCTCAAATGTCAGTTAGTAGACTTCAGAGGTGGGCTTTATTTTTGAGTGGCTTTTCAATGAAAATTGAATATTTACGAGGGTCAGAGAATAAAGTGGCAGATATGTTATCTAGACATGCTCTAAATGTTTATTACATATCTAAAGACTATAAAATCACATCAAGTTATCTTAATTTGATTATTTCAGATGACTTACCGGTAGATTACAAAAACATAGCTTTTGAGACTAAAAGAGATTCTATTCTTTCTAAAATCTTAAATTTTGTAATGATGGGTTGGCCTGAAAATTTATCAAATGAAGATTTGCAACCTTATTTCAGAAAGAGGTCTGAAATTACATGTGAACAAGGTTGTTTGATGTGGGGTTATAGAGTAATAATTCCTAAAAAAATTCAAAAACAGTTACTAGATGAGCTTCATTCAAGTCATTTGGGTATTACTAAAATGAAGTCAGTAGCTCGTTCATATTTTTATTGGCCTAGTCTTGACAAAGAGATTGAAAAGATTGCCAAATCTTGTCAACCTTGTCTAAGAACATCAAATGATCCCAATAAAAGTACACCAATTCCATGGCCTAGACCAAGTGGACCATGGAAGCGACTTCATATTGATTTTCTCGGGCCAGTTAATAATTTTTATTATTTAATTATTTTGGACGCTTTTAGCAAGTAGCTAGAAATTTTTAAAATGAATAAAATTAGTACTGCAGAAACTATAGTAAGACTTAGGGAAACATTTACCCGGTGGGGAATACCGGAGCAAGTTGTTTCTGATAATGGAGGTCAATTAGTATCTAAAGATTTTAAGGAATTTTTATCTAAAAATGGTGTTAAACACACACTCACTCCACCTTACCATCCAGCTAGTAATGGTGCAGCTGAGAACGCTGTAAAATCTTTTAAACGTGGTTTAAAAGCAGCTTTAATAGATCCGAAAAATAGAAGTACATCTACAAATGTTTTGGTATGTCGATATTTATTACACTATCGTAATGCTAATCATTGTACAACCAATGAATCTCCCGCTTTTCTAATGCTAGGTAGAAGGTTAAGAACTATTTTTGATTTAATTAAACCTAATTCGGAAGAAATAGTTCCAACAGAAAAGAAAAATGATAAGAAATTTAGAAAACTTAGATTGGGGGAGAAGGTTATGGTTAAAGATTTTAGGGAAAGAAATTGTTCGGATTGGGTAGAGGCTAAAGTTGTAGAGGTTTTTGGTGAGAAAAATTATTTGTGTGAGTTAAATAATGGAATGCGTTGGAGACGTCATATTGATCAAATTAAACAATTAGATGAAGGTTTTTGTTCAAATGATATAGCCGAACATTCAGATGGTTTTAAGAAAATTGAAAAATTGGTTAAAGTTCCAGCTAATAACTCAGGAACAGGTCATTTATTACCTGAAACAGAACCAGAATCAAATAAGCAAATAATTTCAGATAAAGATGTTATCGGTAAAGGCGTTGCAGTGTCTACTTCAAGTCGACCTAAGCGAAATTGCAGGGCTCGTCTTCGGTTTACTGATGAATTTTATAAATAAATTATATTTCAATCTTGGAGCGGAGAAAGTGTAGTATATTGCCCTGTATTGTAAAAATATAATCTGGGTTTCTAAGATGTTTATCAGGGGGTAATTGTCATTGTGACTTACGAATGGCAAGTTCCAATTTTGCGGTGTTATACTTGTATTATAATTACTTAATTTAAAATAAATAACTAAATATAACCCACGGCTCCTTTTTAAATACTTCACTTAAATCCTCTATCAGCCATCACTGCGTTGTTAGCAGGTAAAACGTATAAGTAGCCACAGTCTTTCACTATTGCAACATCAGTAGATCTTCCACTATATCCATCAGATATAAAAGTAATTAACCCATCAGGTGTACAAGAAATTAAAATACTTTAAAGTATTACATTGTTTATTATTTGACCAAGTAAGTGATTGGTGGACAGTATTTGACGGTTTCTCAATTTGAATTTCTTAACAGTCTTAACATTTGCATACCTCGCTCTAAATTTAATTTTGGTGTATTTCTGTTGGTGTTGGCCACACAATCAACTCTTTCATTTTTAATCCGATAAGACTTAAACTTTTATGATACATTCTGCTAATAGTAAATGCGATTTCGACGATATTTTATCTCTTCTCATAACCTTACACCATAGTTTACGTATTTTCGGATCCATTGGAATGGAAAAAAACAACTTATCTGGTGCACTCCTAATAGTGTTTGGGCACCAAGCAATATCGGTAAAATGGTTTTTTATCTTTTTGCATGACTTCACAGCGAATTAAACTCAAAAATCTCAAAAAAATCACTCTAAATGCAAACAAATGTCATTCCAGGTCGTGCTATGTGACGTTTCCGAAGCGCGCGCAAAATGAAGGCGTTTGAACATGACAAATATAGGCGACTTTTTATTTATTATTTTAAAATTTAATTAGTACATTTCCAACAATACTTTTATTTTTTACTATATTAAAACGAAGTAAAAAGTGAATTAGACGAATAAAAAAAATACATGCATATTCCCTATTGCTTAAAAAAAATCGGAAAAATATCGTCGCTAAAACAAACAACCTTCAAGATTTAATTGAAAAACATAAAACCAACAAATTTCATCTTTTTATCTGATCCGTCAGATTGCTTTTAAATATTTGCAAACAGCGAAGTAAAAATTGATTTGAATGAAAAATTTTATAAAATAGTTTAGAATAAATATAATTTACAAGTTAAATACTATTTTATTTAACCACTTTATACCTGCAATTTACTTTCTACTTAACTAGACTGAATCCGATTTTACAACCGTGGACGAGCTGATGGATAAAATTAGTTGACCATTGAATGTTTGGACGAGTTGACTGTCTCCCATCGAAACATCTTATGTAAGTTTGTGAAATAAAAGTGAATATCAAAAAGTACTCGTGTGATTTAATCACCGGATGTAATAAAACATTTTAAACAAACTTCAGATCTGAAAGGTTATTCACCAGTGGTGAGTTTTAATATGCTGTTTTAAACTTCCTTTTTGTGTGAAACTTTTTGAACAAATCTTATATGCAAAAGGTTTTTCACCAGTGTGAGTTCGAATATGCCGTTTTAAATGACTGGATCGTATGAAACATTTTGAACAAATTTGACATTTAAAAGGTTTTTCGCCAGTGTGAGTTCGAATATGAGTTTTTAAGTGACTGGATTGTGTGAAACATTTTGAACAAAGTTTACATTTAAAAGGTTTTTCACCAGTGTGAGTTCGAATATGAGTTTTTAAGTCACTGGATCGTATGAAACATTTTGAACAAAATTTACATTTAAAAGGTATTTCACCAGTGTGAGTTCGAATATGAGTTTTTAAGTGACTGGATTGTGTGAAACATTTTGAACAAAGTTCACATTTAAAAGGTTTTTCACCAGTGTGAGTTCGAATATGCTCTTTTAATTCATTGGATCGTATGAAACATTTTGAACAAAATTCACATTTAAAAGGTGTTTCGCCAGTGTGAGTTCTAATATGCGTATTTAAACTACAGGATGTTGTGAAACATTTTAAACAAATTTTACATTTAAAAGGCTTTTCACCAGTGTGAGTTCGAATATGCACTTTTAATTCATTGGATCGTATGAAACATTTTGAATAAAATTCACATTTAAAAGGTTTTTCACCAGTGTGAGTTCGAATATGAGTTTTTATGTGACTGGATTGTGTGAAACATTTTGAACAAAGTTTACATTTAAAAGGTTTCTCACAAGTGTGAATTTTAACATGATCTTTCAAATGCCTTTTTTGTGTGAAACATTTTGAACAAATTTCACACATGAAATGATTTTCACCAGAGTGAGTTTTAATGTGATGTTTTAAATGTCCTTTTCGTGTGAAACATTTTGAACAAATTTGACATTTAAAAGGTTTTTCGCCAGTATTTCCACTGTGAGTTCCCATCTGTTTAATGTGTTTTGAAGCAGAATTGTTGCTTCTCAAAATCACAGATTTTTTACAATTAGCTACAAAGTGATAAATGTAAAAATGATTTAAAAATAGCACTTTATCATAGAAAAATTTTCCACAAGAAGAACATGTTCTATAGAGTTTTCCAAAGTGATTTTGCCTTTTTTTTGTCACATATAGGGAACCTGAAATATATAAGCTCATATCAATATTAATATTGCTACAAATAAATAGCAGTAATAAAATAAAATATAGTACAACATCAATAACCTTTTAATTCCTTCCACACGATATAATTTAAGTGACAATTTGACTAAATTGCACCGTGTAGATTCAAATTGGCCAACTCAAGGGCAATGAAAGGTCTGCTGGACTGCACGATTTGATTGACTCGAAAAAAAATTGGGTGGTGTGGATTCTGATAAGCCAATTTTGAGTTTAGTCTGCATTCAAAAGTGGAACAGTGAAGTGCAACGCGTTTTACTTTTAAGTTGAGATTTTACAGACATACCGTACTTTAAAATGGCTGGTTCCGAACCGAAAAAAAAGTTATGGAGGATATTCTTAATTTATATAAAGATTTGTCATTGCTAAAGGATATAGAACACACACTTTATAAAAATAAACCAGTACGACAAAATGTTCGGAGAAATGGAAGATTATCGATAAAAATTTGATCAATAAAATGATGATATTGCTTTTCTATAAGTATATGATTTTATTAAATTTAACAATTCTTTAAAAGTTTTGCAATCCATTCTCATAAAATTCCCTAACAATATTCACATGACTAAATTGATTTCTTTTTAATAGCCATTGTTTTGTCAACATTCTCGTCTTTTTTCTTTCTCGTTTAAATTTGTAGTAAGTGCGAGAATAAATCCGATTTTTTGTTTCAACATTGTATCGTCGCACGAAATATTTTTGGATTTTAACCAAGCGATGATATTTCCTTTTCTCCAAGTAGTACAGGAAATCTTCTCCATTTTTACGACTATGATACCATCCTTTTTCCATAAAAATTACCGATCCAGAATCTAAAAGCGACAAAGTAGTTTGGATCCAATCTTCAAAAACGTTCGATTTCAAAGGATCGAAATAGATGCCGATAGGTGGAGTCGGATATATAAACAACTTTTTTTTGTGTGCTGGTGTTATCATCCTCCCGAATCTTTGTTTCTCCGATTTATCGGTCTTCCAAATTGGAAATCAATGTCAAATAGAAATGGCCAGAAGTACTTGCAAGAAATTTAAAATGGTTTTTACCAATACAGAATTTGACCTCATCCTACCAATCTGATTTGCAAAATGTGGTCAGTGTTGCTCTATGGAATGAAGGACTGGACATTAAAAGTAAACTCCATGAAGAGACTTGAAGTATTTGAAATATGGATATACAGGCAAATACTGAAAGTCCCATGGACAGCTGAAAAAACAAACGAGGAAATACTACGAACAGTTAACAGTGATCGCGAATTACTAAACACCATTAATCAAATTCATGAAATATTGGAAAATAAATGAATAACACGTTAGACCCAAAATATTTTGAAATGTTGAAGTCATTCTTCAAAATATGTTAATTTTCTATATTAGCCTAATGGCTTAATAATTATACTTTTTATAAGGATGTTAATTACACAAAGACTTACGTTTTTTACAACTCGGATTCTGTTTCATCTTTTGATGCGTCGCTCTGAATGTAATTCTTTATTAAAATCTTGAAATTCCATTTTAAAGTCCGGTAAATCGCAAATAGAATGCAATAGTTCTTTTTTACACTCAAATTCAAAATTCCTGTCAAGAGTACTTTTATCATCTTCACTACTTTTAGTAGAATTATCCACTGTTACGAATTGTTGCGAATTTTCGTATTCAAATTTCGGTTCTTTCTTAAACATATTATTTTTGTATGGCTGTTCTTGAACTGAAATTAAAAATAAATAAATGTAAGGTGGTTGCGTTTTCTACGAAAATTTGATGCCGGAAACAAAAATGTTCAACAGCAAAATTTTGTGTAATAAAAAGATATTTATTTTTGTTAAGGGTACTTTTCAACATAACCTCAAAATTATCAAGAAGTTTGCAAATTTTCCAAAAAATAACAAAATTTTCGTTTAACAATTTTCATTTTTGTAAAAATTAATAAATTATTATGAAACATGGTGAAAAGATACCTTTATATATTGTAGCGTGTTCAAAAAACTCTGTGTATAAAATTAAATTTTTTATTTTTTTTCATAATTCTTCCTGACTTATTACCGCCCTGTACTCTCAACCTATTAGACGGTTGCACATCTGTAACGGTTTTCTGTTGCTAAGCGAGAGTATCGATCGGTAGATTAGCCAATAAGGTTCCATTTTTAACATCACATGAGGGGACGCGAAACAGAGCACCCTTGCGTACCGCCATTTCCTAATCAGTCTAGCGTGGGTTTTTGTGCGATACAGACGAAATGTACAACCCCTAGATTCAAGTACCGGCAAATATTCTTAAGATTTTTAAAGAATTACTTGCTCTTTAGTGTTTCTAACTAAGTTAAAGTCAGTGAATGAGTGATGGAACCGTCCTGATGAAAAAGCTGTCGATTATTACCGAAGAATAACTAAATTTTACCGTATTGTATAAATGGGGTGTGGCCCCATTTAATTCTACTATCTAGGAATCAAACTGTAAGTTTTTTATATCATTACTATTGCTTAACTACCAGAAAAAGAAGGGATGCCATTTATTTCTTTGGAACAAAAACTTAATTGTAATCCGCATAAATAATATCCAAGTGTGGGTAATTAACGTAAGAAGTTATCATAAACTCCATAGTGCTTCCTGTGTTATAAAAAAAAACTGGTACCTTTTCTACAGACCCCAAAAGTGTGAAAATTTGGACAAGTTTACCGAATACATGTTTCATTTATCAGTGAAAGAGTTGCGCAGAGTCTGATTTAATATTTTTGTAACACATTTATGGTAAATTTTTGATTTCTTAATGTTTCTTATAACTTAATTGTCTTAATTTAAACTATAATATGGTACCCCATTTTTTACTCGAGTAAAAAATCTTTTAAGCTAAAAGTGATTTATTATTTTTTTTACATAACATTTTGATATTTTTAAATTTCTTTCACTTCACATTCTGCTTAAATGGGTACACGAAAATAACAATATAAAATTACTTAGCTGTTATTGGATGTGTAATATTATTTCTATATGTGATTAAACACTAGTGTGTTTCACTGTATTTTACCTTATTTACTTTGTTGATATTTTATATGTCTATTGTTTCGTTCATACGCCTGACTTATTACTACTCTCAGTAATAAATATTGTTTATTGTTTATTTATATGTTTTATTTCTGACCTGGTGTAAGTTATTCTGATCTAGTTTCATCAACAATAAGAATGAGACGTATTTATATCATAAATCCTAACTTTTGAATTCATTTTTATCTCATCAATATAAATGGAGCTGTTGTGATAAGTAAGAAAAAAGAGTAAGTATAATTTTCTCTTCCTAGCTTTGCCAATAAAAGTGTTTAATTTAAAGTTTTAACAAGAACATCTACCGGGTTACTCAATTTTACCGTATCTTATCTTATATTTCCTATATCATTCTAATTTTAACTTGATCTACAACAACTTATTAATTATCCTATCCTATTAACATAGTCAAATCTTTTTCCAACTGGGTTTCTTATATTTCCCCATCCTTATGATAAAAAAATAAGTGGCGCCCATTTACCTTTCCCTTTTCCAAACATTTCTCTCATTTTCTCTTTAGTCCCTTTTAAATTCTTTTATCTTTTATTTTTTCTAGTAAATATATCCCCTTA
Organism: Altica lythri; assembly: GCA_964028335.1. Classification (NCBI taxonomy): domain Eukaryota; kingdom Metazoa; phylum Arthropoda; class Insecta; order Coleoptera; family Chrysomelidae; genus Altica; species Altica lythri. The sequence goes on along the minus strand of CAXIIO010000116.1, from coordinate 116,381 downwards.
AATCTTTCCAATACGATATCATCCAGCTCGTTCGAATCCACGCTCGTTCTCCTCCTACCCCCTGAGTGCCGTTCGCATTGGTTAACCTCTATAAAACGAGCATTTAACATCACTTGAGAAAAAAGAGGTTACACATAAATGGCGCCCAACGTGTAGGGCCTGACATTACACTTAAATGACGCCCACGACGTGGGGCTTGATGATAAAATTTTTATTTTTCCGACAATAAAATTACGCACTTTTAATATCGACAATTTCCGTTACTTTTTCTTATCACAATGGCCAATGGTGAAGTAAATTTTCTAACAGCAGACGAAATTAATTACGAGATAAAGATCAGAGGAACAGCCACCAACAGAAAAATAGAGGATAAAAGAAAAGTCCTCAAAAGATTGTTAGCTAAAGAAACAAATGGTACCGTAACTTCAGTAAATATTTTTTTCGTCTATCTTTTTCGTATCGTTAACAAACATAAATTAAAAGACTGGCTTTAACATGGAACTAACTATGTCGGCATATCTTTTCTTTCGACCATTTTCTTCTTCATTCCTTTATCGATGGTTTCGTAATTTTTCTAGAAGAAAAGATTTTTTTTGTTTTTCTACTCTTTATCGTATTTTATCTAAAAGAATTTTTTTTTTATTTTTCTACTCTATATCGTATTTTACCTAAAGGAAAATAATTTTTATTTTTCTATATCTTTTTTCGTATTTTATCTGAAGGAAAATTTTCTTAATTTTCCACTCTCTATCGTATTTTTTCTACAGGAAAATATTTTCCATTTTTCTACTTTTTCCGTATTTTATCTATAGGAAAATCTATTTTATTTTTCTAATTTTTCTACTTTTTTCGTATTTTATCTAAAGGAAAATATTCTTCATTTTCCTATTCTCTACCGTATTTTATCTAAATGAAAATAATTTTTTATTTTTTTTCTACTTTCTACCGTATTTTATCTAAAGGGAAATATTTTTCATTTCTCTTAATTTTTTCTGCATCTTATCTTAGGGGAAATAACGTTTCGTTAAATTTTTGTTTACCGTTTATCATCTATCTCTATCCATCTATATCTATATCCATCTATATATATTGAAAGAATATAGATGTGAGTATAGCAATAAATAAATATAATTGTTTTGTGCGCGTTTATATGGAAATTTAAGTGGTATAAACTTTATTGTTAAATTCAAAATTAGTATCAAATTGTGCGGGTAAAAATAATCTATCGGACAGTGATAATATAATCAGGTAGCGACTTTTAAGTTTGTCAAAAACTGCATTTTAGTACTATAATTCACTAACTGAATATATAAAAAACACTAATGACTTTCTGATAACAAATCCAGTCTTGATATTGTAGTTTGTCGCCGATCGGCACAGTAAACAGTGGCGGAACAATTGTAATTTAAACTGTTTTTGGGATGGATAATGATATTTCTAACTCTGAATTACTAAAAATACTTCTTAATCAAATAAAGGAAGAAGGAAGCAAAATAAAGGACGATATAAAAGGTGAAATAAAAGCAGAAAATGATAAAATTATTTGCATAATTAATAACTCTCTAAAAAAGTTAAATGAACTTGAACAGAAGTACACAAACATTGGTAATAAAATTATACATATCGAAAGATACATCAGAAAAAATAATATATTAATTTACGGCTTAGATATTTCAGAGAATACTGATCTAATAGACATCGTTTTGTTATTTTTTTCTGAAACACTGGGAGTTCCCGTTAATGTTTGTGAAATAAACAACATCTATAAATTAAAAGTGAGAGATAGTCAAGCAATAAAAGTTGAGTTTATCTCATTCTTAAAAAAGCATCTTGTACTAAAAAATTGCAATAAACTGCGAGGAAAAAACATATATATTGTCTCAGATCTATGCTATGAGGATCGGCAAGATCAAAAAATTTTAAAAAGGCATTTAAATATAGCCAAATCAAAAAATTATATTGCTAAAATCCAAGGCCGCTTCTTAGTAATTAACAACGAAAAATATACTGTAGAACAACTAAGGCAAATGGACAAAGATGATAACGAGGATGGAAATAATGATAAACCTACCCTTAAACAAAAAGAAATAATCAAATCACACAGTTTACCATCAACACCAACAAAAGATAAAACTGAAGATTATTTTTTTGAAGACAGCTTAGGGTTGTTTGCTATTAATACACCTAAATCAACACAAACAAATTTTTTTACAGAACTAGAAAACAAAGATAAGGAAGAGGGTACAAAAAAATACAAAGACACCTCAGACATAAAGAAAAGTAACGATCAGGTTCAAGAGATTCCAGAACAAGCAGTAGAAAAGGAAATAAATAGGGGTGAAGATACGAAAGACTTTGAAAAAAGGAAGAAGGAAGAAAAAAAAGGAGAAGAAAAGAAAATAGACGATAAGAGAAACGGCGCGCCCAAGATAAGAACAAATTCCGGCTCATCTGCGTCGCAGTATAATACTAGAAACCGATTTTATAAAAACTGAAATAAGTGAAGGTTTAGATGAGGATATTTTATGTAAGTAATTGTAAATTCTTTTATCTACTATAGATGAGGATATTTTATGTAAGTAATTGTAAATTCTTTTAACTACTATAATTTTCTTATTATTAGCATTATATTTGTTTATTATACAAACTAATAAAATGAACCAGTATATTCGGGATTTCGAAATAGAAATGATTAAGACTTATAGTTTAGACGGTATTAATGAGTGCAAGCAAGTATTAAATATAAATAACAAAAATAATAACTTCAAAGTAATAGGTATGAATATTCAAAGTATAAACAAAAATTTTGACGAATTCTTAATAATGTTACAAAATATAGACTGTGAAGTGGATTGTATAGTTTTGGGAGAGACCAGGGATATAACTGATCAGAATCTTTTTAGCATTGATGGATATAGCATCGTATATAACGATAGCCATCATAATCAAAACGATGGAGTGATCGTATTTATCAAATCCATTTATACTTATACTTACACAAATCACGAAATTCTTGATGGTATTAAAGCACTAAAAATAAAAATCAACCTTCCCACAAACAATACATTACTACTAACAACATTATACAGATCACCGAATACTAGCGAACCGGAGTTCAATATAAGTTTAAATGATTTTTTTGAAAACTGTGACGGCAACGCTGATTTGTTTCTTTTTATTGGGGATATTAATATTAATATACTTAGGCAAAATGATATAAACACTGCAGAATATTTAAACATTTTATACGAACACGGATATATGTCTACAATTAATGAACCAACTAGAGTGCAGGGCAATGCTATGTCGTGCCTTGACCATATTTTTTTTAAATCAAAAGATCCAAATATAATTGAAACACTAATTCCACTTATTCTTAAATCATCAATTACAGATCATTATACTACCATACTTCAAATTGTTCTACCAGGAAACGTTAATTGGAAAAAACAACCTATAAACAAATACAAAAAGTTTATTAATCACTATAAGATAAATGACACCTTTAGTAAATTGTCATGGGATACAGTATTTTCATCGTCGTGTGCAGAATCTGCAACAAAAGACTTTACTAACATTATTTCTAAAGCTTTAGAAACTTGCACAGAAATAAAAAAAAATATCTAGGAAAAATACCAAGATAGCCCCTTGGGTGACTAATGGTTTATTAAAATCTATTAATACGAAAAATACCTTATTTAAATTGTCACAAAAACAACCACATAACAATATTTAAAAAAAAGAATATACTAAATATCGGAATAGATTAAACTCTCTAATCAATACAGTGAAATATAATTATTATAGACGTCAAATTGATGAAAACAAAACAGATTTAAAAAAGTTATGGAATATTGTTCAACAAGTTGCAAAAACTAATAAACAAAAATACACTTTAAGCCACATTAGGCATCCTACTACAGGAGCCCTTATTACAGGAAAAAAAGAGATAGCTAATGAATTTAATTTGGCATTTGTTGAATCTGGAAAAAACTTAGCTAGGAAAATTGTTGATGATGCTAACTTTGTTTTAAAGGGTAAATCGCTTTCAAATTCTTTTGGATTTGAACCAATATCGACTATTGAGGTCGAACACACTATTTCTGAACTTAAAAATAATAAAGCTGTAGGCTGCGACGAACTAAAAGCAGAACACCTAAAATTAATTAAACATTTTATTTCAGACCCGTTGGCTTATATATTTAATATGTGTGTTGATCAGGGAGTTTATCCTTCCGAATTCAAGAAAGCAATTGTTTCACCACTTTTTAAAAAAGGTGACCAACTGCTAGTTACAAATTACCGACCAATCTCTCTCGTGACTCACTTGTCAAAAGTTTTCGAAAAACTAATTAAAAAACGACTCACTTGCTATATAGATAAATTTCATATCCTCTCGCCAAATCAGTTTGGATTTAGGGAAAACTGTTCTACGGAAGATGCAATTCTTTCATTAACTTCAAATATCACAGATGCCTTAAATGATGGTAATCCGTCAATGTGTGTATTTATAGACCTAGCAAAAGCCTTTGACACCGTCAGTCATAAATTGTTATTGCAGTCCTTAGAAGACATAGGCATACGCAGTAATATTCTTAACCTATTTAAAAGTTATTTAACAGGAAGATATCAGGCTGTCAAGGTTAACGATGTGCTAAGTTGCTATAAGGAAATAGAATATGGAGTGCCTCAGGGTTCAGTGCTGGGCCCAACCCTATTTAATATTTATATTGATGGCTTATTTTCCATGAGTAACAGTGGAAAAATGATCGGCTTTGCAGATGATACTGCTACATTCTACAAGGACAAAAATTGGCATAACTTAAAAATTAAGGTAGAAACTGATTTTGCAAAAATAAAACGCTGGCTGGATAAAAAATTACTGACAGTAAACGTTGAAAAAACACAATATATACCATTTTCTTGTAACATTTCTGGAATGCCTCCTTTTGATCACCTTACTATAAAAACTAATATTACTTTTAAGATCAATTCTGTAAAGAAAATAAAATATTTAGGTATATTTATTGACTCCCACTTTAAATGGGATTCACACATACTATTTATTGTCAATAAACTTAGAACAATTTTATTTAGGTTTAAAAAACTAAAACAAATTTTAAGTATATCCCATTTAAAAACCGTTTATTATTCTCTTGTAGAAAGCCATATTCGTTATGGAATAGTGGTATGGGGTGGGCTTTAAAAAAAAAAACACATATTTATTCGTTGGAGGTTATGCAAAGACGCTTTTTAAAACTCATTCTCCATAAAAAGAATACATATCCATCTGATTTGCTCTATAATGATACTCAAATTTTGAATATAAGACAAATGTATGTCCTTTGTACCAGTGTCAAATACCACGTAAATAAAAATACGGCATTATTATCTAGTCATCGGTATGAAACTCGTCAAAAGGGGTTGTTTGTTGTTCCGTTTATGCTAAAGCAGATTTCACAAAGATCGTATGCCTATTTTTCTCCTAAGATTTACAATGCAATTCCAGAAAATATAAAAATATTAAGCAACCCAAAATTATTTAAAAAATAATTGAAAAAATACCGATTATTTAAGAAAAGAAACGATATTCTAGAATTATTTGTTTAATAAGTAAGGGAAATATGGTATTATACGTGTGTATGTTTGTAAAAAAAAAAAAAAAAAAATTGGTAAATTTTATTGTATGATAATTAACTAAATTTAAACTTGTAATTAATATGTTAGCTATTTTTCTTTTGTTATAAAAGATATATTAATTTACGAAACAAGTCACTGACTTATCGTCGTAGGTAAACTTTATTATATATTTAATTCATTGCTGTTTTTACTATTGTTTATTTTGATTTAATAAAGTTATATTGTTATTATTATTATTATCTACTTAACCAATGTTTCTCTGTACGGTTATAAAAGTGGAGTCCGCATGACAAATATCTCTGTATTGTCCCAGCGTGGAAGATTTGTTTTTACTTGAACTGTCGTACCGTTGTATTTACCGTAAGTGAAAATAAATTTCACTTAATTATCGTTTATCTACCGTTCAAGTGAATTATCACTTGAAATTATCTTACCGTAAGTGAAAACATATTTCACTTAAATATCGTTTACCAGCTCAAGTGAATCATCACTTGATATAAGTGAATACATATTTCACTTAATTATCGTTTATCTACCGTTCAAGTGAATTATCACTTGAAATTATCTTACCGTAAGTGAAAACATATTTCACTTAAATATCGTTTACCAGCTCAAGTGTATTAACACTTGAAAATATCGTTTTGTAAGTGAGAACACACTTCACTTAACTACCGTACCGTTCAGTAAAAACTATCACTGCTGTTTATATGTCTCGTTATCTCCCCTAGTTTCTTCATTAAGCTTGAAATTGACACACCAAAGACCTTAAGCCTTATGTCTCTGATTCCGACGATCCTTCTGAAGATGAACTCTCCGAATAGGAACTAATGTTTCTTTGTTTTCTCAGAATTATCCGTATAAGCATTTCTTTTCCATCTTCTTTTTCTCGACCTCTCCGTCTCTCAACATCTCGCCCTGACTCAACACTAAATATTTTTCTCTATGTCTTACTTTTATATTTGTCGATTAAGTGTATTCAGACTTACACTTATCGTTTATCTATCGTTTAAGTGTATTACCACTTGAACATGTCATCTCGAAAGGGAAAATAATTTTCTCTTGCCTACCGTTTATCTACCTAATAAGTACCTTAACACTTATCTCTATCGTCCCGAAAGTAAAAATTTACTTTCTCACATTTACCGTTTATTTATCTAATAAGTGTATTAACACTTGTTGATATCGTACCGAAGGAGGAAATATGTTTCTCTTAACTACCGCTTACCTACCGTATGAGTGCTTTAACACTTGTATTTTTTTCTTGAAGGAAAAAATAGTTTTTCCTTTATCTACCGTTAACCTACCGTATAGGTGCGTCAGCACTTGTGAATTTATTATCGTTCGTTCAGTAATATCTATTACTGTTTTATGTTTAGAAAACATTTTTTTAGTTACCTTATTTCTCGTTCATCATCCATAAACTACTTTTTATCTTTGATATGGATATAAGACGGTTATCGTACCTTAGTGGAAGACACATGAATAAAATTTTTTTTTGGAAAATTTTTTGAAAATTTTTTTTTGAAATTTTTTTAATTTTTTTCGTTCTTTCATACAATTTTATACCTTTACATATCGTTGATTTAAAGAACTTTGGTCCGTAACATGACTACTATTGGAATCACTTTACTTTTTTTGACTAACAAAATTCAATCTTAACTACTTCTTCTGGAATTTTGTTTTGACCTTGCAATTTGTCACGAGAGATAAGCCTAGGAAAGCCGTAGGGAATTCTTTCCGGTAGTGGGTCTGTTGAGATTGTAAGGAAGACAGATAAAATTTCTTTCTCCTCTCTTTCTTTTCCTCTATTACTTTCTCTATTTTTTTTCCTAGCTAGGATTAAAGACCGTTAGGATCATTTGGTTTTAAGATTTGTTAGATTCCTGTTAATGTCTTAGTGTGATCTATTACCTTAAGATTTTTTATTTATGTTCTCAATGAGAACTATATTTTTAGTAATTACTGTTTTCTTCTCTTCCTTACTGTATATTCGTTGATATCTTTAACATCAACCAAGCAGGACGGAACATTTCCAAACATCTTTTAGATGTTAACGTATCACGTACTTAGCTTGACTGTCGGATCTAATGGGGCCGGTAGGCTTATTAGATTCCTAATTATAACTATCGTCCGTGTTTCTTTCTTCCTTTTCAAAATTATTATTAACAGTTTGGTTTAAATTCAGCTTTTTTCTTTATAGGAGTTCCTAAAAAGGGAAATACGCGTTGTGCCTCCTATGGGAAATTTTACTTATGAGAACATAGCATTCTTTACTTTCTTCCATGTGTGTGTGAATGTAGCGTGTGTCCTGACATCTTATGTCAAGGGCAATATAAATACCTTTTTTTGACTTGCTTTAAAGATACCACTTAGTGCTGCCCGTCTAGGCCGAGCTGCACACTTTTTTGTTTCCGTGCAGAAACTTCGGAGTAGACCTGTTCCCGATCACTTTGTGATCTTCCGGTTGGCCGGTACCGTTTATAAAAATCTGGTCACGTAATATCAATGATCTGTTGATCCGATATTTTGTACCTACCTTGTGGTTCTTCAAACCCTCGTGTAGTATTACTTGTATATTAACGCGCTAATGAATAGTGCGAATATTTTATCGCTTCCAGTAACCAACACTAATACCCCAGTTTTACCTAGATAGATATCGCTCCCGTAAGATCGCTTATCTGCATCCCGATGTTCTCTACCTTTATCGGCTTCGTTTTTTTAAAACACACTACTGTTCCAACCATAGCTTATTTAAAAAAAAAAAACTGTTTTCCACCCAGTTTTTTCTCTTCGGAAGGGGCGTGTTCAAAAAACTCTGTGTATAAAATTAAATTTTTTATTTTTTTTCATAATTCTTCCTGACTTATTACCGCCCTGTACTCTCAACCTATTAGACGGTTGCACATCTGTAACGGTTTTCTGTTGCTAAGCGAGAGTATTGATCGGTAGATTAGCCAATAAGGTTCCATTTTTAACATCACATGAGGGGACGCGAAACAGAGCACCCTTGCGTACCGTCATTTCCTAATCAGTCTAGCGTGGGTTTTTGTGCGATACAGACGAAATGTACAACCCCTAGATTCAAGTACCGGCAAATATTCTTAAGATTTTTAAAGAATTACTTGCTCTTTAGTGTTTCTAACTAAGTTAAATTCAGTGAATGAGTGATGGAACCGTCCTGATGAAAAAGCTGTCGATTATTACCGAAGAATAACTAAATTTTACCGTATTGTATAAATTGGGTGTGGCCCCATTTAATTCTACTATCTAGGAATCAAACTGTAAGTTTTTTATATCATTACTATTGCTTAACTACCAGAAAAAGAAGGGATGCCATTTATTTCTTTGGAACAAAAACTTAATTGTAATCCGCATAAATAATATCCAAGTGTGGGTAATTAACGTAAGAAGTTATCATAAACTCCATAGTGCTTCCTGTGTTATAAAAAAAAACTGGTACCTTTTCTACAGACCCCAAAAGTGTGAAAATTTGGACAAGTTTACCGAATACATGTTTCATTTATCAGTGAAAGAGTTGCGCAGAGTCTGATTTAATATTTTTGTAACACATTTATGGTAAATTTTTGATTTCTTAATGTTTCTTATAACTTAATTGTCTTAATTTAAACTATAATATGGTACCCCATTCTTTACTCGAGTAAAAAATCTTTTAAGCTAAAAGTGATTTATTATTTTTTTTACATAACATTTTGATATTTTTAAATTTCTTTCACTTCACATTCTGCTTAAATGGGTACACGAAAATAACAATATAAAATTACTTAGCTGTTATTGGATGTGTAATATTATTTCTATATGTGATTAAACACTAGTGTGTTTCACTGTATTTTACCTTATTTACTTTGTTGATATTTTATATGTCTATTGTTTCGTTCATACGCCTGACTTATTACTACTCTCAGTAATAAATATTGTTTATTGTTTATTTATATGTTTTATTTCTGACCTGGTGTAAGTTATTCTGATCTAGTTTCATCAACAATAAGAATGAGACGTATTTATATCATAAATCCTAACTTTTGAATTCATTTTTATCTCATCAATATAAATGGAGCTGTTGTGATAAGTAAGAAAAAAAAGTAAGTATAATTTTCTCTTTCTAGCTTTGCCAATAAAAGTGTTTAATTTAAAAGTTTTAACAAGAACATCTACCGGGTTACTCAATTTTACCGTATCTTATCTTATATTTCCTATATCATTCTAATTTTAACTTGATCTACAACAACTTATTAATTATCCTATCCTATTAACATAGTCAAATCTTTTTCCAACTGGGTTTCTTATATTTCCCCATCCTTATGATAAAAAAATACGTGGCGCCCATTTACCTTTCCCTTTTCCAAACATTTCTCTCATTTTCTCTTTAGTCCCTTTTAAATTCTTTTATCTTTTATTTTTTCTAGTAAATATATCCCCTTAAATCTTTCCAATACGATATCATCCAGCTCGTTCGAATCCACGCTCGCTCTCCTCCTACCCCCTGAGTGCCGTTCGCATTGGTTAACCTCTATAAAACGAGCATTTAACATCACTTGAGAAAAAAGAGGTTACAATATTATAAATAACCAAAAAAATGTTTGAGTTTGACCTTTTTTTTTTAAAAAAGTACCTATTTTCAGACAAAAATTCTCCGGTGAAAAATCATCGTAAATAGATTTTTCAAAGCTCATTTTGTTTGTTTTTACCTTTACTTTTTGATAAAATAGAGAACCAATATAGCTTCTATTTAAGAATATGCTAAAAATGCAATAAATGCAAAAACTCAATTTTGAAATGTTTTTTTTTTCAGGAATTGTTGATAATTTTTTTTTTAATTTCAATAAATTGTTAAAAATAACTTCACCAATGAATTCTATGGCAAAAAATATTTTGTTGCTGATAATTACTCCAACATTTAGGGGTGGTAAAGGGTTGTTTTTGGAGGGTAATTGTTTTCATGCACTTTTCCGCCAAAATTGACGTTAAACGAAAATTCGTATCAAATAAAAGTTTTTTACTATAACCTCAAAATTTTCCGTGAAAAAAGGGGAAAAATCGATATTTCTTATTTTTTTTTAACTTTATCATTTTTTTTCTGTTTTTTTTTATGGTTTATCTTATTTGTTAAAAGTTTTTGACAAATTTCAAATTGCATGCATGAGAAAAAATAAAATACTTATATACATATAAAAAATGCACAAACTTACGTTTTACTGTCTGTGGATTTTCATCAAAATCGTGGATATCATTTCTACTAACAGAGAAATCAAATGGACGGCGTGTAATGTCTGTCTTAATTACCATATCACTTTTTCTTTCTTGAATACCCTCATTTGAATCAACATTTTCGGTTTTTAAAGTTTCTCTGCTTATTAACACAACATCAGTTTTAGTTGGAGAAACTTCTTTTTCTACACAATTTTCCGTTTTGATCGTAGAAAGATCAAATTCATACAAGTTCTCGAATTCGAGTTTACATTCCTCAATATCAATTTCTTCAGTTTTAATATTGGATAACAAATCTTTAGAATTACTTTCAATTTTATTATTCATTAATGGATTTGATGCATCTTTGAAAACATCCATTTTATAATAATTTTCTGGTTGTAACAAACAGTAAAATTAATATGTAATTGTATGGTTAATTTCACTATAAGATCACTTTGCACTTTATAGACTATTTATAGATCGAACATTATTTACAAAAAAAACAAATAGAATATACGACCAACTTATGACCAACTGCAGGAATTTTGATTAATCATACGTAAAGTAAATGTCAATATCTGTTATAGGTGACATGTATTGTATTAGTGGCCTTTTACTTCTAATGTTATTCAGAATTTCAATAAAAATGTTTTTTTTTTTATAATTTTACTATTAAATTTAATGCTTATAAGTAATAAAAGATTGTTTTAAGATTAATTTACAAATATTTTGTTTAATATCACAGGTTTCTTTGTATATTTTTATCAAATTATTGAAACATTGCCTAATAGGTTTAGCACTTAAGTGACATATATAACTGGCCTTTTACTTGTAAGGGTGTTGAAAATATTTATAAAACTTTTTTTAAATCAATTAATTTTAAATTTATTGTTTATAGGTAATGAAATGTTGTTTTATGATAAATTTATAATTTGTTTTGTTTATTATCACAAGTTTCTTTGTATATTTTTATCAAATGACTGAAACATTACCTAATAGGTTTAACATACTTCACGAAAAATCCACTTTTAAAACGAACAGTATTTTATTGATTTTTGGAGTTTTAGACGAGTTTTATACTGATTTTTACACTTTTTATGCGTTTTTGTGCTTTTAAGTATAAAACTAAGGCACTATCTATGTTTATAGTGATTTTAGTATTTTGTGTTGCCTATCTTCACGACCCATTAATTTATAGTTATTTAGTCATGCGCCCCACCTATTGAATGGAAGAAAGTAAGATTGTCATTACAATGATAAACTCGACCTTGATTCTTCCTAGATTGTCTGCCTCGTGCAGGAGCACGTGTGTTTATTGATAAAAAAAATTGTTTTAAAGAAAATTAATAAGTTTACTGTTAGGAAATTGAACTTATTTGGGTAAGTAGATTTCATTAATAATCTAAAATAGAATGTTTGTGCTGTTTGAATCCCATTGGGTGTTGTCCTTCTTGAATATACTTTTTTATACTGTTTTTTTGTTAGTTCTTTTTTTTTACTATTGCTATATAAGCAGTAAACTATTATTTTGAGATATCTCCCATCGGATTTTTGAAGTTTTAGAAAATATATGAACAATTATTTCACTTACTCTTTATGCTTTCCACTTTTTTAATACATCTTATAGTTTTTGAGATATACAGGGTTAAACTAGAAAGTTGAAGAAAATTATATATCAACAAAAAAACTATTGATATTGGTATTTATTCAACTATTATTAAATATATCAACAAAAAAAACACTTAACCTATGATATTCTAATCTTTACGTTGCCGAGGACTAATAGCTGTATTAACAAGAAGAATTTTCATCAAATTTCAGTTTTTTGTCGTAGTTTTTTTCGATATAAATAGATAAAAACAAAAAAATATCGAAAAACGGTTTTTTTGTGTTTAATTGGAAATTTTGCACTGATTTAGAATCATTTTAAAATTAAAAAAAAACGTGTGCGTCTATCAGAACTTCAACTAATGTAAAAACTAAATAACTACAAAAAGTTCGATAAATTTTTTATTTGTAAACGTACAAAAGTTTATAACCTATCAAAAGATAGGAAATTTTCTCAAAAACTTAGAAGTGTTATTATTTTTTTTATATAATTTTGTAATTCTCCTGTAAATTGAAAACTATAAAAGATATGAAAACACTAATTGGAATTTTGGATTTCTGAAAAAATTTCCTTTCTTTTGATACGTTATAACTTTAGGTACGGTAATAAATAAAAAAGTTAGTAGCTTTTTTAATTTTTCGTAATTTCGAACTTTTGTCAATAATAAAATTAAAAAACAACAAAATTTTTAAAGTTAAATAACTTTTTTAATTGTAAGCATACAAAAAGTTATAACCTATCAAAAGATAGGAAATTTTCTTAAAAATTTAGAAATGTTATTATTTTTTTTTATAACTTTTCCTGTTTTCGATATACGAGGGAATTACAAATTTTAACAAAAATTTTGTAATTCCTCCTTATATTGAAAACTATAAAAAATATGAAAAAAAAAATTGGAATTTTGGGTTTTTGAGAAAATTTCCTATCGTTTGATAGGTTATAACGTTTTATTCGTTGCCTACTAGATATAGTAGCCCCGTAATGCGTTACGTTACAAAGCAGTTTACCCTTTCATAAGAAGTTATCACTCTCAAAAAAGAGTAAGATATGAAGATATTCGATATTTCATCATTTTACAAAAATCATGATATTTAATAGAATTCAGATATGGATATTTTGAAAACTAAAAAAGATATTAAAAATCGTTTTTCGGTTATTAATTAGATACTTTACTAATTCAAGAGCATTTTGAAATTTTGAAAAATTCCCAAAAATAAATGGGATATGAAGATATTTCATCTTTTCTCAAATATCGTGATATCTAAAATTGAGGTATCGGTATCCGTATTTTAAAAATTTAAAAAGGTATGAAAATACGATTTTGTGTTTGATTGGAAATTTTGTACTGATATTTTAAAATTTTTAAAAATTCTCAAAAATGATTGAAATATCAAGATTTTTGATATTTAATCATTTCACAAAAATTCAGATTTCAATACTTTAAAAAGCAAAAAATTTATCAAAAAATAGTTTTTATGTTTAAACTAGCTGACCCGGCGAACTTCGCGAATTTTTACGGTTTTGTAAATTATCGATTAAATATATTATATATTTCTATAACTTATTTATATTATTTATTACTAGCGGACCCGGCGAACTTCGCATCGCCTAACACTAATGTATTTTTTTCATTTTTTTTTTTTTATTTTTACGATTAATTTTTTTTATTTTTTATCATATTTTCTCGTTAGTTGCTAGTTTTTACTATTATTTATAGTACTTTGTAATTTATCGGTTAGGTATATTATATATTAACTGCGCCACTTAACGGTGGCGTCATAGTTCTTAGGTAAGTAAGTTTTGCTCTTTTAAATATATGAGATATCAACTGCGCCACCTTACGGTGGCGTCATAGTACTTAATTATGTGAGAATTACAGGTGTAAATTTATAACATCTTAACTGCGCCACCTTACGGTAGCGTCATAATGATTAATTTCGTAATAAACGCGTCCGATCACTGCAAAATTCAAAGTGCTATGCTATAAGGAAAATCGCTGCTTCCGTTGCCGGCGCCCCTGCCGGCCAGTACCACCGCAAGCGCTACGTCCCGCAATTTTAAATCTGTAATATCTTCGAAAATATTCATTTAAATCTTGTGCTGTAAAGGACCATATAGATCTATATTAAATCAACAATGTATTTAAGCTATTTAATTGGATGAGGATTACTGCTGTATTGGTTAAAATCGCTTCGAAAATTAGCCATTATTTGTCGTAAAAAGTAAATGACAAAAAATGTTATTGTGAGATATCCATAAGAGATAGACATATACCATCGCGGAGTTTTCTATTGACCTTTTCAATGTCTACAAATAATTAATACATTATTTTGATAAATCTCGTAGGGTTCAGCCTGCGTTTGCAATGTAAGCGGAAAAAAATTGATAATTAACATCACATTAGAAACCTCAAAAATAACAGTATTTCTCCACTATTTAATGAATGTTATTATACATATAAACCTTCCTCTTGAATCACTCTATCTATTAAAAAAAACCGCATCAAAATCCGTTGCTTAGTTTTAAAGATTTAAACATACAAAGGGAAATAGGGACAGAAAAAGCGACTTTGTTTTATACTATCTATTAAAGGACAATTAAGTTGTAGCAACCATTATAACTGAACCACCAGCTGGTCAACTAGCTCATACAGTGAGGATACCGATGATCCCAACTGATCTACCAAATCTATTTAAACCGCTTCAATTTCCTATCAAAACATCTTTTGCTTTTACTAATAATAAGTCTCAAGGTCAAACTTTCCAATTAGTAGGGATCGGTTCTCCTTATGGTCAACCGCCTAAGGCGGGTCGGATCACCTGAAAATCAATTTATTTTGCTAGAAAATAAAACAACATGTATATAATATTGTTTACAGAGAAGCGTTGACCAAATAAATTTAATGGCTTTGTTATTTTTCTTTAATCCCCGTGCAAAGTCCGGACGGGCTGCTATATATATATAGATATATATATATATATATATAGATAGATTTCAAAATATAAAATTAATTTGTATTAAACAACTTAATAGTAATGCATATCTTTATAACCACGCAAACGTAGTCGCGGGCAACAACAAAAACTAGTTATGAGATAATATATTATCTCTGAAATAGTAATTTGTGAAATAGTGTTACATTTGTTATTTTTTTAAATGTCTTGAGCGATCGAGTAATAAAGTTTGTCATTAATTTCAGTGTTGTTTGTTACAACCAGAAACTTACCAGAAAATGGATTTGGTATCCAACATTAAATCCGAAGAAATTGATATTGAAGAATGTAAACTCGAATTCGATCTCTGTAAGATCAGAACGGAAACTTATGTAGAAAAAGTTTCTCTAACTAAAAGTGATGTGTTAATGAACAGAGAATATATAAAATCGGAAAATGAGCATCCATTTGATTTCCCTATTTGTAGAAATGATTTTGGTGAAAATCGACAAATAGTACAAACAATCAACATGTATTCTAGGCAAAAACGTAAGTTTGTGCATTTTTTATATTTACATATTTTAATTTTCCTTACGCAGTCAATTAAAGTTAATTTAAAAACAAATATGTCTAAATTCTTGACACAAACTTTGCGTTTGTAGCAAGCGATTATATTGTAAATTGTAAGCATAAATTGTAATGATCCTTAAGATATGCTAACAGATGGTTTCAAATATTTCTCCAAATAAATTTTTACTTACATTTGAGTAAATTGTGGTTTACGGTAATTGGTGCTATTTTCATGAAATGTTTTATCAACATTCTAGAGATGATAGTTTAAACAATAGGTACTATAAAAAAATTGCCTGAACCCTTAGGAAAAAAGAGATCAAATTTGAATTTTTATTATATTTACCTCGTATCATTGAACATTAATTGTAACGATATTTCGTTATGAATATTGCATAAAATTTTACAGTTAGGTTAATTAACATTTTTACTTAAAATTACAATGTATGATTTCACATTTTTTAATCATTTAATTTTTTATTAAATTTGTTTGACTTTTTCTGTGACATTCCTCTGGTTATTTTGCCATATTTATTTTAACTGTGTTATAACAAACAATTAACTTTTTTTTTATACATTTAATATATTTTTTTGCATTTCCAGAACGATTATATAAAAAAAGAGTGTGCGTGTAACCTTTACGCGCGATTAAAGTAAAACTTGAAAAATTTAAAAATTTTGAAAATTTTCAAAATTCTAAAAAATTTTAAAATTTTGAAAAATTTTGAAAATTTTGGAAATTTTGAAAATTTCAGCTCCTCCCATGGCTGAAATCCGTCATACTTCAGAATTACAACGTTCCGTCAGAATTACTTCCGTCAGAAAATAAATCTGATTTGCCCCTAGTCGCGCCTAAAGAAGTTTTTTTTCAATAAACAACTGATTTAATTATTTATCAAAAAAAATTTAAATGAAATTCGAGAAATTGGTGGAGAGAGTAGGTTTTAAGTTTCTCGTGGTTGGTTTGAAAGTTACTGGTTTGGATCTATTTGGTTTTCTTGGATTGCCAAAATATTTATTCTCGCACTTAGTACAAATTTAAACGAGAAAGAAAAAAGACGAATGTTGACAAAACAATGGCTATTGAAAAAAAATCAATTTAATCATGTGAATATTGTTAGGGAATTTTATGAGAATGGATTGCAAAACTTTTAAAGAATTGTTAAATTTAATAAAATCACATACTTATAGAAAAGCAATATCATCATTTTATTGATCAAATTTTTATCGATAATCTTCCATTTCTCGAGCAACACCTCCGAACATTTTGTCGTACTGGTTTATTTTTATAAAGTGTGTGTTCTATATCCTATAGAAATGGCAAATCTTTATATAAATTAAGAATATCCTCCATAACTTCTCTTTCGGTACAGAACCAGCCATTTTAATGTACGGTATGTCTATAAAATCTCACTTAAAAGTAAAACGCGTTGCACTTCACTGTTCCACTTCTGAATGCAGACTAAACTCAAAATTGGCTTATCAGCATCCACACCACTCAATTTTTTTCGAGTCAATCAAATCGTGCAGTCCAGCAGACCATCCAATGCCCTTGAGTTGGCCAATTTGAATCTACACGGTGCAATTTAGTCAAATTGTCACTTAAATTATATCCTGTGGAAGGGGTTAAAAGGTTATTGATGTTGTACTATATTTTATTTTATTAATGCTATTTATTTGTAGCATTTAGATGTCAAAGATAATAATAGTATACCTAATACTATTATGACGTTTTACAGAGTCTTTGAAAATCAAAGAACATATAGACCGTTTACTAAGAACCAACAACTACTTCCCTGGCTATATGCCACGACGGACATTGAATTACAGTTCAAAGTTAAACGGGGTTAGTATATCTGCAAGATAGAACTAACCATTTTAGTTTGCAATTTGAAAGGATATCACTTGTAGACCGGTTTCGAATTGCAAACTAAAATGGTTAGTTCTATCTTGCAGATATACTAACCCCGTTTAACTTTGAACTGTAATTCAATGTCCGTCGTGGCATATAGCCAGGGAAGTAGTTGTTGGTTCTTAGTAAACGGTCTATATGTTCTTTGATTTTCAAAGACTCTGTAAAACGTCATAATAGTATTAGGTATACTATTATTATCTTTGACATCTATTTGATAAACGTTTTACTGAAATGACAATTGATTAGCAGGAAACTGCAATCAAGTAGTTTATTTGTAGCATTATTAATATTGATATGAGCTTATATATTTCAGGTTTCCTATATGCGACAAAAAAAAGGCAAAGTCACTTTGGAAAACTGTATGGAACATGTTCTTCTTGTGGAAAATTTTTCTATGATAAAGTGCTATTTTTAAATCATTTTTACATTTATCACTTTGTAGCTAATTGTAAAAAATCTATCATTTTGAGAAGGAACAATTCTGCTTCAAAACACATTAAACAGATGGGAACTCACAGTGGACACACTGGCGAAAAACCTTTTAAATGTCAAATTTGTTCAAAATGTTTCACACAAAAAGGAAATTTAAAACATCACATGAAAATTCACTCTGGTGAAAAACCTTTCAGATGTGAAATTTGTTCAAAACGTTTCATAGTATCCAGTGAATTAAAAAAGCATATTCGAATTCACACTGGCGAAAAACCTTTTAAATGCCAAATTTGTTCAAAATGTTTCACAAAATCCAGTAGTTTAAAAAGTCATATTAGAACTCATACTCACGAAAAACCTTTTAAATGTAAAATTTGTTCAAAATGTTTCACAAATTCCAGTAATTTAAATAGGCATATTCGATCTCACACTGGCGAAAAACCTTTTGAATGTAAGATTTGTTCAAAAAGTTTCACACAAAACGGACATTTAAAAAATCACATTCAAACTCACTCTGGTGAAAAACTTTTCATGTGTGAAATTTGTTCAAAACGTTTCATAGTATCCAGTGAATTAAAACAGCATATTCAAATTCACACTGGCGAAAAACCTTTTAAATGCCAAATTTGTTCAAAATGTTTCCTACGATCCAGTGGATTAAAAGAGCATATTCGAACTCACACTGGTGAAAAACCTTTTAAATGTAAAATTTGTTCAAAATGTTTCACAATTTCCCATCATTTAAATAGGCATATTCGAATTCACACTGGCGAAAAACCTTTTAAATGTCAAATTTGTTCAAAATGTTTCACACAAAAAAACGGTTTGAAAAATCATGTTAAAATTCACACTGGTGAGAAACCTTTTAAATGTCAAATTTGTTCAAAATGTTTCACAGTTTCCCATCATTTAAATATGCATATTCGAACTCACACTGGCGAAAAACCTTTTGAATGTTTGATTTGTTCAAAAAGTTTCACACGAAAAGGACATTTAAAACAGCATATTAAAACTCACACTGGTGAATAACCTTTCAGATCTGAAATTTGTTTAAAATGTTTTATTACATCCGGTGATTAAATCACACGAGTACTTTTTGATATTCACTTTTATTTCACAAATTTACATAAGATGTTTCGATGGGAGACAGTCAACTCGTCTAAGCATTCAAATGGTCAACTAATTTTATCCATCAGCTCGTCCACGGTTACAAAATCGGATTCAGCCCAGTTTGATAGAAAAGTATATTGCAGGTATAAAGTGGTTAAATAAAATATTAAACTTGTAAATTATATTTATTTTAAACTATTTTATAAATTTTTTTATTCAAATCAGTTTTTACTTCGCTGTTTGCAAATATTTAAAAGCAATCTGACGGATCAGATACAAAGATGAAATTTGTTGGTTTTATGTTTTTCAAGTAAATCTTGAAGATTGTTTGTTTTAGCGACGACATTTTTTCTGATTTTTTTTAATGCTTCTATAAGCACTTGCCATTTTGGTATAGGTCGTCATTTGTGTATCTACCAAGACACTTGTAAAAGTAAATATGTTAGGATGAGAAATGTAAAATGAAATATTAAATTTCGAGTGGAATGATTAGCATGAATTTGTGGTACTGTGTAATATGTCATTATTGCACCACAATTTTGTTGAAAAATTGGCTCGTCCGATATGTATTTTGTGAGTACATAATTTCTAAAGTGCAAAACTCAAACATCATTTGGCATTAAATAATTAAGTTTAGTAGCAAAAAATATTTTTGCTTCTTCGGGGTCTAAAATGTCAAGTCCAAAATATAATTATAAATAATTTCTAATTACAGAATTCTTATTTCTAAATTCACAAGTGTCACAGGCTATTTTCTCGTTAACACTGAGATATTTAAATCAATAAAAACAGTGTATTCTTACCTTGAAAGCTCGCATTATTAAAGGTCTACTGGGTCGAGAACCGGCTGATTGGTTCGTTTATAGTCAATCGCCAACTGTTGTTTATTATTTTTGACCATAAATTATTCTTAATATCGCTGTAATTGTTTTGAAAGTATATTTATTAAAATTTGGATCAGGAATACTTGTAAGTATTAGAAATATTCTGTCACTTTCGCTTTCACCGGCCTGGTACATCTTCTTTTTTTTTGTCGATAGCTCTATCGTATTCTATAGTGTTCTGCACTCAGTGTTTCGATATATTTATATCTTGCTTAATAAAATCGAAAATAAATGGGGAAATTAGGTAATGTTGGGATTTTTGTTTTCGTCTATATAAATATTAAGATTGGTCGTATCAAATGACCCCTGTTTGTTCGTAAGTTGTTGGCTGAATAAGCTACGGTTTGTCCCTATAGTAGAGGCCATATCTTATTTCGACGTGTGTCAAATTATTGTGATCGAAGTGACGTGGGAAATCGTCTTTCTTTTCATTTACGAACCTTTGTGGTGGAAGCATCGTTAAGAAGATTTGTCTTGAGTTTAATTTGTAATCTTCAATCATCGAAGACAATTTAGTTTGGATTTACGAAATTTAACCTCGTTCATTTCCATCGAATATTGTGGAAGAGATTTTTCTGAATTTTGGTGAATTCGGCCATATAGTCGCAATTCTAGTTTTAATATCTCGACTTTACATGTGAATTTCTTTGTGTATTGTATGTAGGTTTTATTTTTCAATAACTAGACTCCGTTTGCTTATTCTTTTACTATTATTAATTAATTTTATGTTAAATTTTGATTTAATTTATTGTTATAATTTTGCTGTGACTAGCAAGCCAAATTTAAGCTTGTTGAGTATATTTAAATCATTAGTTTTGCTTATTAATTATAAATTCAGAGAAGTCAACTTCTAAATGTTGTATTATTCATTTAAAATCATTTTTATTCTTTCATTGTAGTACAAATTTAAGTTAATGTGTACAAATTGTATTAAAGTTATTAAGTCAAATTAATTCAAGGAGTCATTAAAATCTGTTTAAGCTAATGTTAATGCTAAATTACGATTTTAGGGTTTTAGTTACCGGCTACATTTCTAGTTACGGGCATAAGTCTTAGTTAAGCAGAATTTGGATTGCTGATCCTATACTTAGTACGAGTTTAAGTTATTACGATTGGTGCAAGCCTTTTGGTTCTAGAACAGGCTTGATTTTGGTACCAGTCTAAGTATTGGAGAAGCCCAGGACTGCGGAAACTTATTCAGATTAACAGATAAGCTATATTAGTCTTAAGTCGTGACTTAGTTTTTTGTTAAAATCTATTTTTCCCTTGTTTTTGTATTGCGTGTGATCACACATTCTAGTTAATTTAACTTTTAATATAACTCACATATTTTGTTTAAATATCATAAGCGTTGTCAAGCAAGAGGCTTGGCGGTTGTGTAAATTCTTAAATTTTATTAAAGAAGGGTCTAGTTGATATTTTGTTTTATTTAGCTCACTTTATCGTTTTTTTTTGAGCAATTCAAATAGTACCGTTTAAAATTTTGAATTTATTTGATTATCTCCAGTGGGTGAAGTAGTGCCTGGAACATCAGGGGTTTCCGATTTTGACCGTCCAAATCGGTGGCGCGACTCACTATCATTTGTTACTACCCTCTACGGCTGAGCTGGGCACTAATTTGCCAGTAGAGAGACCACTACTGATCTCAGCTGGAGTCGAATTTCAATTAGTAAATTTATTTGTTTTCTAAATTTGATTTTGTGTTTTTAAATTCATTAACATACGTGGCACAAGATAACCCAAGTGCTTGAATTTTTTTTTTTATTTACTAGGTCAAATTTCTAAACAATTTCAAAATCTTATCACATTTTTTATCGGTGACAAGCACTTTCCATTATTTGAATATTTTTCTTCGACCATTCTAAACATTTTTGTATATGAATCTAATTTTTTGTTGTGCAACAAAGCAAAAACTACAAGTACAAACTATCCATTTTTTAATGGAGATAAATAAATAAATAAATAAATAAATAAATAAATAAATAAATAAATAAATAAATAAATAAATATAAACATTCTAAATTGCTTGACCAACTAGATTTAACAAATTCACCCTTACTTAGGTAATCTCTTTACCTAAGTGAGAAGTTTCTAATTTGGTAAATATAATTTGAAAATAATCATAAATTCCAGAACTTCATTATATTAGTTTAGTACTTATTTTACATCTGATGAAGATATTGTATATCGAAACATGTTATGTAAGTGAATATCAAAAGGTATTCGTGTGATTAAATCGTGAACATGGATATTCATTAAGTAAAAGCCACATGTATTCAATATTGTTTAAAATGCTTCCCATTTCAATATAAGTTAAAAGGGCATATTAAAATTGACACTGGCGAAAAATTATTTTAACTGTAGTTAATACACTCTTATACTTAACATTATGCTGTAAATAAATAAATTTATTACTCAACTTTGTTTTCTTTTTGTAAACAACTAGCAACCCGTCAGGGCTTCGCACGTTATGAGCGACTTCCTCGCTACGCTTCGACGATATTTCCCGTCTGGAAATTTTAATTTTGCGATAACTCATTAGCTAATTATTTTTTTTATATAATGTAACTAAACCATTATTAGTTCATAACTAACTTATTATTTTCTTGTAATATGTAAAAACAAAAAATGGTTATTGTGGGTTAACCTTGTAGGACATTTTTGTAGATCTATTAATCCCACCATACATTGTTTTGTTATAACTCAAAAGGTTTTAGCAGCGTTTTCGAGAAAAGCTTCCGATCGGCTAATTTTTTTTTCGACAGGTTGAATTAATATCGTCAATCGTCAGTTTGCACAAAACCACCTTCCTCAGATATTAATCTCCCTGTTCTGAAAGTCCGTCCAGTAAACATTTGATTTTAAGTGACCCCATTGAAATAAATCAAGTAGGGACCTCTCTTTTGTTCCTCGCCTACTAATTCATATACAATACAATACTTTATTTCCATACATTAGTAGGATGGGGTGAAATGTTCTAAATATGTTTCTCCACGACCATTAATGAATGTAATAATTCCGACTTCATTTTTAATAATAGAAAGTGTTCATTCTCACTCTTGAGATAGAATATTCATTCTAAAACACTTGCTTCTTATGTGTTTTGCATGTATTTCCATTCTATAACTAGTGACGGAATAACATTCTGTAATTGCTCAACAAAAAACATAGATTGCCCTGCGAATTTCAAAACTGTCACTCAGTTTGTCAGTGTGACGTTCTAATTGT
Organism: Altica lythri; assembly: GCA_964028335.1. NCBI lineage: Eukaryota > Metazoa > Arthropoda > Insecta > Coleoptera > Chrysomelidae > Altica > Altica lythri. The sequence continues at coordinate 92,852 of CAXIIO010000116.1, read as the reverse complement.
TTTGCTACATATTTTAATTTAAATAAACAGATTTATTACATGGTCGTGGAGAAAATACAGTCTGTTACACGGTTAGAATGAAAATTCGATTACTCGTGGTTCCACTCCACTCGTATCGAATTTTCATTCTAACCTTGTTACAGAATATACTATTCCCCATTTGAGTTGTAAGTCGATTCTTTTCCTCCCCTTCTCACCTTTCCGTTTCCCTCCAATCCCATTCTTTCTCTTAAACCCTTTTTTAGAGCTTAAATGTTCCGGAAGTAAAATAGTTCCCCATTCGGATCTCCGGGGGGGACAATCTCGGGGAAGTCATGATGGAAATAACATAGCCATCACTAACATCTGCGGGTTAAATGCCAACATTAACGCAACCCATCACTATTTACAGACTATAAAACCTCACGTTCTTGTATTCTTAACGAAATACAAGTTTCTGGGAAAAATAGCCTGAATCATCTTAAATTTCCATGTTACGAACTTTACCACAACTTTAAACGGCACCATGGTGTATGTGTTTACATAAGAAGCATACTTTTCTGCTCTAAACTACCTGCACTAGAAAACAACAGAGACAACTTCCTTTGGCTAAAATTAACACTAAAAGATTTTAGCAAATTTATATGTTGTTTTTATAGGGCATCAGACTGTAATTGCATCGAACTACTAGACTATCTATCACAAAAGATCGACTACCTTAATAGTGAGTACCCTTCTTCAGTGATAATTGTACTTGGGGACTTTAATCTTCACCACGAAAAGTGGATTAAGTCCAACAAAACGGACATATCAATAATAATTTTACAAATAGTTCGTTCCCTCCACTTACAGTAGATGGCGGCTGAATAGTTACGTCCTCTACAGAAAAAGCAGAACTCTTTACCAAAATATACTCTTCGAACTCCATACTTAACCAATCAAACAACATAGAACTACCTTCTATTCCATGGGATCCCCACATGATGAAAAATACCATATTGTAAAAATTCGTTAGATATCGTTGATAATTGTGAAAAATTGTTGAAAATCTAAAAAAATTGTTGGAAATGGTGAAATATGTTTAATAATCGTAAAAAATTGTTGAAAATCGTTCGAAACAGTATTTGGAACAGATTTTTTGCAAATCGAAAATTTGATAAAAAAAAGATGATTTTTCGAAAACTAGAAAATATATCAAAATGCGTTTTTTTTGGTTTGATAGACGATTTTGTACTGATTTAGAAATTTTATGAATTTTTCAAAAATCTTTAAATTTAATCGGGTTATGGCGATTTTTTAAAAAACACTCGAGCTTTTTTTGAGTTTTTAATATGTCGAAAATGAAAAATGGTAGCAAATTGTGGTTTTTAGTTTTTAAATGGAAATTTCATCCACATTTAAATTTCATTTTGAAATTTTCAAAAGTTTTAAAAATTGACTAAAAAACGAGATATACAGTTTTTCACAGAAAATTTGCAAAAAAAGGAGATCAAAATTTCTCGAAAACCAAAAAAGATATTAAAATGTGATGTATCGATCTAGTACCACACATATCGTTTAAAAAAATCGATATTTTGCTGAAGGGGTTTTTATGTTATGGATGATGGTAGTTAGGATTTGTTCCCCCACAAAGTCGAACCCTTCGATTAGGTACTGGTAAAAAAAACAGCGACCTAACTACTTAATCTTTTATGTCACCTGAAGGACCACCGTGACTTTTTATAGTGGTTACGGTTCCACTAATTCCAACTCTTTCACAATAGCTTATACCAGTATCTTCTTAAATAATTCATTTACATTTATGTAATTTTATACAATGAGAAGTCTATCAGAAACTTTTGCTGTCTGTATGTTATAATAAACGATGCATTGTTTATTGCCTAAGAAACAACTTGCCTTTGTTACGGTATAAAAAACTTTACACATGGATACAGAATAAAGGGTGCAATTAATAAATTTACCACGGGTATGATTAATAAATTTACAACAATAATCATTATAATCAACCTAGGGAAAATTTTATAAATAATACTTCAAGAAATAATTTCCAAAATCAAAACCCTAACAATTATATTCCAGAACCTATGGATACAAGTTCAGGAAACTCTAGATTAACCAATAGGTCAAAAAATCAACATACTAATTATCAAATAGAATCTGAAAATATAACGATTAATGAACAAAATGAAAATTTTCACTTGGCCCCAGATCCAAAGATAGAACCTTGATTAATGTAAATAACATAAGAACAGATTTACCATATATATTCATCCCCGAAATTAAAGCTTATTTTTTAATAGATACAGGAAGTTCTCGTTCTTTGATGATATCAGATGTAGCAGAGAAATTTTATAAAAATTATATAAAACAAGAAGAATTTTTAATAAAAACTGCTCATGGTTTAACTCAACATTCAAGAGTAGTAAATATTCCACTTTTTAAAATATTTAATGACAATATATTTACTAAGTTTCATATTTTTAATTTTTCAAACAAATTTCATGGATTAATAGGATCTGATTTATTGAGTCAAATAAATGCTAGTATTAATTTTGGAAATAATGAATTATTAACTCCTAAAACTCGTATAAAAATGATTTATAATCCTCAGATTTTACCAGAAGTTATACCAATTAGTTTGCGGATCAATTAGAAATGCCAAATGCGTTAATAACGATTAAAGATAATTTTGCATAATAAATGCAAGTGAAATCGCCAAGACTATAACATTTAATAGTCCAATAGAAGTAGAAAAGGTAGATTTAAATGAGGTTAATTTAGTAAAAAGACCAGAAGTAGAAAATTATACAAATTCTACGGATTATGACAATATATTAAAAGCAAATTTAAAAAATTTAAGATTAGGACATTGTAATAAAGAAGAAAAATCTAGTATACGTAAATTATGTACGGTATGTTTAAAGAAAAATGCTAAAGTCATTCATTCCCCTAAATTTTTAGAATCATTTGATGCTTGTAAAAAATTACTTATAAATTCACCAATTCTTCAGTATCCGGATTTTAAAAAAACCCTTTATTTTAACAACGGACGCAAGTAATTTTGTAATCGGCGCGGTATTATCTCAAGGCAATGTTCCTAGTGATTTACCAGTAGCGTACGCATCCAGAACTTTAAATCAAAGCGAAATTAATTATTCAACCATTGAAAAAGAGTTATTGGCAATAGTGTGGGCGTGCAAATATTTTCGACCCTATTTATTGGGTCAACCATTTATTATTTATACAGATCAAAGACCCTTACAATGGTTATTTAATGTGAAAGACCCAAATAGCAAGTTATTAAGATGGAGATTACGGTTAGAAGAATTTGACTATAAAATAGTACACAAGCCAGGCAATCAAAATCGTAATGCAGATGCTCTTAGTAGAATAAAAATAAATGCTGTAGAATCGGAAAGCATAATTAACGAACCAGGTAATATAAACGAAGATGTAGACGACTTTTTAAGAAATCTAATCGAAGAAACTTGGAGGAATCAAATTAACCCCGATTCAAATTTACCATCCACGAGTGGAACACAACAGCAACATAAAATAAACATTTTACAAGATATTAGAATACCATCAGACACAGACTCAGCACCAATAGATTCAGAAGAAACCCTTAGTGTTAGTACCATACACTCATGTGATGAATCATCTGGTGTAAATTTTGAAATATTAGATGAAATAATAATTAATAAAACTAATCAAATTATAATTACTCCAAATGTTCACAATAAAATTGAGACAAAAAGAAATGATTTTCAACATTTAAAGATTTTAAAACTCAAACTTCCTAAAAATAATTAATCCGTAATTTTTGAATTTATTCGAGATTTTATAACACCCGCTAGAAATTTTTATTTTTATTTTTATGATGAAGAACAATTTTTGGAATTCAGTCAAGTTTATAAAAATAAATTTATTACAAAGGGATTAAAATTAATTAAATGTACTAAATTAATAAATACAATAAGAGATAAAGAAAAACAATTAATGATGATTAAATTCCAGCATGAAGGAAAATGCAATCACAGAGGTACACAGGAAACGTATGAAAGGTTAAAACAAACATATTATTGGCCTTCAATGAAACAAGATATAAATAATTATATCAATGACTGTATTCTATGCCAAACTGCTAAATATGCTAGAGATAAGCCTTATTTTCCGTTTAGTTTCTCAGGGTGTAATGCCATTACGGGCCGCCAAGAAAAATTACCTGAAACAGTGCCAATACGGGCCACGACCTTTTTGTCAGAAAATCGGAGTCCCATTACGGGCCGGCCCCCCGTGAGGCGATCAACTTACATTTTACAATTAGACATGTGTTTGTAATTTTATCTAGAAAAGAGTGCCTCACATTTTTTATGTATTTGGAGAAAAAAATTTAACAATATCATATCTGTTAATTATTTTCTTTAATTGCCAGTTATAATTATATAATATCTAGATTTACGAAAACCGAATAGCAAAAATAACTAAGAAGTGAAAGTAATTCCCATTGTGACAAACATTAAAAATTATTAAGAAAAAGCGATATTAAATTCATTACGATTAATTGTGGAAAACTCCAACATTAAAATTAATATTAAACTCAGAAATAACAAGTGAAAATAATTTCTATTCCTGGAAAGATTAAAAATTATTAAGAAAAGTTCAATTTAATTGTGTTTCGGTCGCTTTATAGAGGATTTAGACTACATCTCTACCTGTTTCCAGAAATACCTATTTTTATGACATCAAAATCAATTATCCTCTTTGGAGTTTACAAGAAATTATTTGAATTTAATATAATTATGGAATTATTTTCTAGATAACTTGTTGGTGACAAAGGCATTACAAGAATTCGGTATTTAAGTAATAATCCGAGTAGGTTCCTTCTATTCTAGATACTACCGCTTTTAAGGGCTGAAAAATAAATAGTTATTTGTGACACAAGGACGGAAAATGACATTTTGCAAGAGCGAGTTAAGTTGTGTAGCCGAGGTGCGTAGCACCGAGGCGAAACAATACGAGCACTTGCAAAACATTTTCCGGACGTGTAACACACACTATTTTTTGGTCCGACTAATTTTTAATATTTTCAAAAGTTCTGTTATGTTCAAGACTTGACTGCTTGTGCTACCTGAACTAAGGCCACTGACTAGAAGAGAGCCGACAGATATAAGCTCCACTTTGGATGTTTATGTTTATATTATAGTTGTGTTGTTGTGTATTGTGTAATAACTTGTTTAATACTTAATATACGTTTTTAGATTCAGCAGTTATTAGTGTTTTAATTAACATATGTTGCAAACACAACAAGTTCAAAAACTTTATATAAAGATGTTCATAAATTGACATAAATGTCAAATTTTAAAATACAAGTTGTAAGAGTAATTAAATGTAAATTAGAATCCTGCTTATCTTTAGAAAAAGTTATAGGTAAGTTTAGTATATTATACGCAGTTTTTAAATAAATTTAATTAAAATTTGTAATATTCATTATGTATTTTTGATGACTTAAAATTTAAACTCATAGCGCCATCTCTTTAGATAATCTAAAAGCTACTTTGCCGGCCTAGGCCGGAAAATGCCATTTTCCGGACGATTTTGAAGTAATTAATAGTATTGTTTCTGGACGGAGGACCAAAAAACATATTTCAGTTTAACTTTCATCCTTGTAAATTAAACATGGATAGTACCGTTGAATTTGTTATAAGTGTTCGAGGTCATCCTCAAATAAATTTATGAAGGGTATAAGTATTGTTTAAAAAGAACCAACAAAAATCTTAGCAAGAATTGGAAATGTATAATTGGACAATGCAGTGGACGAATAACAACAGATCAAGAAAATAAAGTAATTCATACAAATACACACTCTTGCCAAGCAATTCCAAATGAAGCGTACACACAGATTGAAAAATGTAAATCAATCTGCAGAAAACGGGCTAGAGAAGAAATGACATCGATTCCAAAAATTTTTCAGGAAGAGTTTCACCTAGCAAAAGATGCAGGCTTAGAATTCGTGACAAAAATGCCAGAATTTGAATCTGTCAAATCATCCTTGTATCGCCAACGAAATAAAGCATTAGGAATACCGTTATTGCCGAAAACCCGAGAAGACTTGGTAATTCCCGATTTTTTAAAAAACGATGAAGAAAATTTTGTTATTTTTGATGAAGGCACTATTAACAGAATTATTGGATTTGAATCTAAAATTGGCGTAAAAACTTTAACATCAAGTAAAACCATTTTTGGAGATGGAACTTTTAAAAGTTGCAATTATTTATTTGATCAACTGTACACTTTCCATGTGGATTTAAAAAGCAGTGAAGTGGCGACATGTGCACGACCAGCACTGTATACATTGTTACCGAACAGAAAAATGGAAACGTATGTCAAGTTATTTACACTTATGAAAAAATACATACCAGATTTTGGTCCAACAAAGTTGAAAATAGATTTTGAAGCAGCAACAATAGCTGCTTGTAGAGAAATCTTTCCGGACTGCCAGCTCAAGGGTTGCAATTTCCACTTTAATCAAGCATTATGGCGACATGTTCAAAGTTTGGGACTTACAAAAAATATAAAGAAAATCCAGACATTAAAAAGCATATAAAGCTTACAGCTGCTTTAGCACATCTACCTCCAGAATTTACGGACGATGGCTGGTTATATATAATGGAATCTAGTCCAACTGATCAAAAAATTATTGAATACAATGATTATTTCGTAACACAGTGGTTAGAAAATCCAATAATCCAGGATATGTGGATCTGTCACGGCGAAGAGCACAGAACAACAAATATTTGCGAATCTTGGCACAGTCGCCTCAATAGAAACATTGGAAAATCGAATCCAAACATAATTGAATTGATTAAATCTTTAAAAAACGATTCATATCATTCAACAAAGGATCGAAAACAATATTTCTCCGAAAAAACGTGCTCCAAGATATATTGACATAGATCGACGATTACAAAAAATCATGAATGAATTAAGAGAAAATCAGAATGTAGGGGAAGCATTACATAAAATATCAAATAACATATTTTAAAATGCTGACATAGATTTCCAGATACTTAAAACAACAGCTCTTTTCAGAGCTACAATATATTTTTATTATATATATATAATTAAAAAATTGGCCGTTTTAATCTGAAAATTTGCATTCGGAATTTTTGATTTATTTTAGATTCTAAACAACTTCCTTAAATAAAAATATTGTTTAAAATAATAAATACTTTTACCTTGAGACATTTTCATGTTTTCTTAATTTACTAACACTCTTTACATCCAATCTAAAATTTTTGTTAATCTCATTTTCAAACGAAACAAAAAAGTTTTACTTTAATTTTTTGTCATAAAATGAATAATAAAATACCTAGGTATAATTTCTTGGGTTGATAATTTAATCCGTATTAAGAATTACAGATTAAGACGTTTGTTTCTTAAGAAAAAGATTTATTTATTTTGCAAAAATTATTATATAAGTGGTTAAGTAAACAGAAAGGATCACATTGAGGGATTAAGGGTTGTTATTTTTCAAAGAACTCAATTTAAAATCATTTTTACCTGTTTGATAAGTGGGGGTGATTTTGTGGGCTAATATTAATTTTTTTCAAGTCAAAATTCATTTGAAAAGTGCTAAATAATAATATAAAGTCGACAATAAAATTGAATTTTACTGAAAATCAAACATATCTATTTTTTTTAAATAGCAGGTGTTCTAATGTCCTAATCGCGGCCCGTAATGGGAAATATTACAGGTAAACAAAAATCAGGCAGCTCGTAGTGGCACTCATTAGGGTCGCGGCCCGTAATGGGACGGCCCGTAATGGGAATAAGCCGTTTATCAGAAACTCCTACAAAGCCTTTTCAAATCTTGCATGTAGATATATTTAGATTTGATGGAAAAGATTATTTAACAATATTAGATAAATTTTCTAAATTAGGTCAGGCTTACTTATTAAACATTTTGATTGAATTGGCTGTTACTTGATGGATATCCATAACTATATGTAAATAAAAACACAATTGTTTTCACGATATCCACGATTTATTACTTAGTAATATGTGACGCGTTTCACTACGATGTAGCTTTATCAAACACTGGTACTAAATGAACTAAAGAAAATTTGCAAAGTGTGAATATATAAATTTACGATAAATGTCATTAAATAGTAATTTGAGTGACAATACCCAGGTATAAAGGATGGGTAAAACCATTATGAACCATTACACAGAAATCATATTAAAAAAGGTTGAGTAAAGGTGAATGATTTAAGTCTAGTTGGTCGTTTAATAAAATATTTGAATTTTTCCTTTTATTGATTTCTAAAGATTCTAATAGATTTAATTTAAAACTTTTATTTTCAACATGTAAAATTTCAAAATTTGGGTTGAAGGAATGGTTTTCTTCTAATAAATGTTTTGCATAGTTTAAATCATTTTTACATTTATCAAAACTACGTTTATGTTCTGAAATACGGGTTTTGAAATTTCTAAGTATGTTTTAGGGCAATTACCACAGTTAAGGAGGTTCACTGGTGAGGAAGCGGGGTAAGGGGAATGCTCCCATTTACTCAATGTATAAGGCGTCAAGTTTGCAACTTCGAAAACTCTAATTATGAACTACGAAATCTATAAGATTATGTACCATAATAATAATACATGATGCCTATAAATTAATTTTTCGACAATTTAAGTCTGATAAAACAGTTATACAATTTAATTTTATATTTATTATGTATAAAATTATTTAACATAAAACCTATTTAACTTCGGCAACGTCGCATGTGATCAAGTACAAGTATGAAGTTTCATATCGTAATTGTTTACAATTTCATAACCTTAAAACCTGTAGAGTATTAACGAGAAATGGAGCAAAATTAGATATATTTTCACTATAATTTTATGCCTAATTGTTAAAGTGTGCCAAATGGTATAAATAAGTAATAGTTATTATATTATGTCTTATTTAATATAAATAATGTTAATAATGTATATCATAATTGTTTTCCTTTCATAAAATAAAATTTCTGTATCTGTATACCTACCTATATAATCAATTGAATAAATTGTTTGTTTTTTATAAAGTTTTCTTCAATTTTTATTCTTTAAATACATATGTATATTGAAAATTAGTATATTAAAGTATAAGTGCATAAAAAGGTCTTTAAAACACGCGCGATTTTTCAAGCACGACGGCGCAGCCGGAGTGCTTGAAATAGAGCAAGTGTTTTTAAGACTAGTTATGCACGAATACTTTACGCTATTTTTTTTTATTGGTGCAGTTTTAAATCATAAATACTGGTATTATTACTAAAAAAAATGGGAGTTAAAAATGGTCGAATTCGTGATATGAAATAAATATACCTTTGGTTGTTATGGAAATGAGAATATCAAAAATTGATCGCAATCTGTCATCAAAGAATAATTGTTGTCACCGCAGTGCTTAAAAATGAATTCTAATATCGATTTTTTAAATAGTAAAGCAGAATCGCGGTTGATACCGCAAAAATCTAAAGACGCATATGAAAAAGAATACGCCAAGTTTATCACATGGTTGGAAGATCAAAAGGTAACAGATATAAATGAACGAGTTATGCTTGCTTACCTTCAGAAAATGTCGGAGCAATACAAGGCGTCGACTATGTGGGCTATCCATTCGAAATTGCAATGTTTGTTGAGGTTAAACAAAGGAGTTGATATAAAATCATTTGTAAAAGTGCACGCATTCATGAAGGCAATTAGCAAGAATGATGTAGCCAAGAAGGCGTATGTTTTCAAAGAAAATGATTTGCGGAAGTTTTTCATAGATGCGCCGGACATAACGTATTTATTTTTGAAGGTGGTAGCCATTTTCGGCATCTTTGGGTCTTCTAGAAGATGTGAATTATGCGATTTGCGCTTACATGATATCAAAGAAGAAGGAAGCGTATTGGTTATTACTATCCGACCGTCTAAGACAATAAAGGCTCGGCGTTTTACTGTAGCCGATAATGATGCAATTAGTTATGTGCGTTTGGTGAAGCAGTATTTATCATTGCGCCCGCAAAATGTAAGTACAGACCGAGTTTTCTTACGCCGATATGATAAAGGGAAATGTACCAATCAAGTAGTTGGTATTAATACATTTGGATCATGTCCGTTGCAAATTGCACGTTATCTTAAATTGGATGATCCTGAGAAATACACGGGACATGCATTTCGACGTACGTCCGCTACCATTGTGGCAAATAGTGGCATGACAATAGATCAAATCCAACGACAAGTAGGATGGAAATCGGCAGCTGTAGCGAGTGGTTACGTTGAAGAGAGCATTAACAATAAGAATCATGTTTCAAACGTTATTGGTAGTGCCATTAATGGAAGTGAAACCTCATTGTGTTCAGAGAGTGTTAGCGGTATTAATTTAAATAGCATTTCCTCCGATTTAAAAAATCGACAAATTACTATATCAAACAATACTAACTGCACTATTCATATTCATTTAAAAAATTAAAATTACTGTTAAATAATGTTTGAATAAAGGTTTTAAATTTGTTAGTAATATTTTATTTGACGTTACAAGTATACTCCTGTCAAATCAATAATAAAAAAATTGTCATTTACAATGAACGTTTTTGAATTTGTTATGTTGCCATGGTAACTTTAAAAAACGCGCGTGTTTGAAAGTTCGATTTAAACACGCACAGGCGTGCTTTAAAAAGGCAAAATAGGGTCCCAATAAAAAAAAAATATATTATATCTTATAAAATGAAATCATAAAAAGAAATTAATATTCAAACTATATTCTTATCGCGCGTTATGCGACGTTGCCGATGCTTAAACAAAATGGGTGTAATATTATGATTCTTCTTGAAAAAAAGATTTATTTACCGTGATTACTCAAGAACGAGGTTGTGAATTTCTTCCAGACTTCTTCAATAAGTTAATTAAAGTGTAATAAAGATTTTTATGACGTAGATATAGTTTTCTTATATTCCTAACTAATAGTATTTTTTGTTTGAAGTCAAGCTGCCATAAGAACCTATGTAAAAATCAAAAACTTTCTTGTACAATTTCAAAACCCGTATTTCAGAACATAAATGTAGTTTTGATAAATGTAAAAATGATTCAAACTATGCAAAACATTTATTAGAAGAAAACCATTCCTTCAACCCAAATTTTGAAATTTTACATGTTGAAAATAAAAGTTTTAAATTAAATCTATTAGAATCTTTAGAAATCAATAAAAGGAAAAATTCAAATATTTTATTAAACGACCAACTAGACTTAAATCATTCACCTTTACTCAACCTTTTTTAATATGATTTCTGTGTAATGGTTCATAATGGTTTTACCCATCCTTTATACCTGGGTATTGTCACTCAAATTACTATTTAATGACATTTATCGTAAATTTATATATTCACACTTTGCAAATTTTCTTTAGTTCATTTAGTACCAGTGTTTGATAAAGCTACATCGTAGTGAAACGCGTCACATATTACTAAGTAATAAATCGTGGATATCGTGAAAACAATTGTGTTTTTATTCACATATATTTACTTATTAAATTCTAAAAATGCGACTGATGTATGTAATGCTTTAATTAAAGATTTTAGTAGTTATGGTTTACCAGAAAAAATAATTTCTAACCCCGGTACAGAATTTAAAAATGAAACTGTTAAAGAATTATTTAAAATACATATAATTTATATACATTATACCACACCTCAACATCAAGAGAGTAATGCTCCAGTAGAAAGATTTCATAGTACCTTATTAGAACATTTACGATTATTAACCACTCAATATCCAAATGAAAAAGATTTAATGAATTATGCCTTAATTGCATATAATAGTTCAATCCATTCAACGACTAAATTTAGTCCTTATGAATTAGTTTTTGGTCACACTTTATCAAGAGATCCTCAAGAATTATTAGATGGTACTTTTTATAATGATTACATATTTCATCATAGAAATTAATTAAGGACTATGTATGAAAATGTAACAGAAACAACTCAAGACAAAAAATCAAAAAATATACTTAAACACAACATTAAAGGTCCTGAACAAATTCAATTTTCAGTTGGTCAAGTTGTATATAAAACTAAAAATGCTAGAAATAAGAAAGAAAATAAATTTGTAGGTCCATATGAAATATTAGAATTACTTATTAATAATAAAGTTAAAATTCAAAATTGTAAAAGTAAGAAAACTCGAATTATACATATAAAAGAATTACGAAAGCCTGTTTATGTTACAGATTAATCCTAATTAGTGTCTCCGGATGCATCACCAGTCCTTTATTTCATAAAATAGAAGATAATCCTGGATTATTTCCATTTAAATTAGGAAAAGCTCAAAATAAAATTGATAAATGGTCTTTTATTCAAGTATTCGATATTACTGACTTAATTAAAGAATTTACAAGATTGCATTTATCGGTCGAACATTTAAATGAAATATTTTACAAATATAATTATAGTGGAGGTTATAAAAAAAGAATTTTATAATTCCTATCATATAATCCAAAATCTAAAAGAACAAATTATAAATAAAATTTCGCAAATAAATCCTTTACTTAAAATTACTAATGAATTGCAAAGTAAGAGAGGTATATTAAATGGATTAGGATCTATAATAAAAACGATAACTGGAAATTTAGATTCTAACGATGCTGAACATTATGATAACATGATTAAAATATTAGCATCTAATCAACATAAAATTAAAACAATTATTTCTAATCAAGTTTCACTTTTAGAAATATCTATAAAAACGTTTAATGAAAGTATTGCAAAATAACTATTAAAAGTAGATTATTACAAATTGAACAATTTGTAAGAGAAAAAGAAATCAAAAATTTAGAAAATTTTGGAGTTATTATTATCGAAATGGTTATATCGCAAATAACTACTGAATACCTGATGATTAATGAAATTGTAGAAAATTTAGAAGAGGCTATTACTTTTTCTAAACTGAATGTGTTACATAATTCCATAGTGAAACCAGAGGAATTATTGAGTGAGTTAAAGCAAATTCGATTATATTTACAAAAAGGAACGAAGCTACCGTTTGAACCAAACATCGAAAATATATTATTATTTGAAAAAACAGCTAGTGTTAAAAGTTATTCAAAATTTAATTTTTTAACATTTATTATTGAAATTGCTTTAGTAGAAGAAGAAAATTATGAATATTTCCAATTATTACCTCTACCTATTAAAAATAATTCCCCAAATCAAGTTATTTTGCCTACCAATAATTTCCTTTTTAGCAATGAGCACAAATACAGTTTACATAATAACATTTGTCAAGAAATCCAAGAACATGAATTCTTATGTCAGGAAAATGTACAAGATATTCAAGAAAATTCTCCATGCGAAGTACAACTTTTACAGTACAAAAGAAAAATTACAACCTGCAAAATTTTATCAATTTCTTTAAATAAAATTAAGATTCAAAAATTGTCAGATAACCAGTTTCTCTTAATATTAATGAACAAAACAATAATTAACCAAGTATGTAACCAACTTAAGGAAAAATTTCCCTTAGAAGGAACCTATATTGTGGAATTGATAAATCAATGCCAATTAAAAATTGGAAATATAAATCTTAGAACATATCAACACTCCAAGCTCAAGTTTAAGCAACTTTCATTGCCGGCCTTAGAAGCAATCATTCCTGAAGAACATAAAATGAAGAAGCCAACAACATTAAATTTAGATGCTATTTCTTTAGAAGAGATAAGTTCCATTGGTAATGCCCTATCAGCTCAAGAAGAAGAAGTTCAAGAAATACCTGATTTAAAGATTATTCATTATTTTCATTACTGGCCAATTCTTGTTTATTTAATACTTTTAATAATATTAATTTTTTGTTTAATTAAATATTTTAAATCTAAATGTCAGAAGAAAGAAGAAAGAAAAAAGAAGAAGGACCAACCTGTTGAAATTCAAATTTGATGTCGTACCCTTTTTTGAAAAGAGGTACTCCATTCCAAAGGGGGAGATGTTATATCCATCCTGTATATTGCAACATATTAGATAAAATTGCTTATTACAGTATTTTAAATGTATTTATCTATTTTATGCTGAGATATAATTTTATGTAATGAACTAACAATTATACTTTTTAATTCAGTCTTAATTTTGATATCCGACTAACAAGTAGAATTATAACTAATAGGAGAATAAAAATTATTAAAATTTTTAAAAAATCTCTTAATTACGCTACCCACGTAATTCGCGGACACCTCGGGTTCGATTCACGACTTGGAAAAAAAAATTTATTTACATTTATATGACGTCATTTTATCTGTGACGTCACAACACCATCTTTGAAATAACCAGAAGGCAAAAGAACGACCATCCAACTCATATTTCATTTATTGATTCAGAATCCTCATATCTACACTACTGATGGTTTCTGCAAGTCTCGCTGATTCTTCTTGGGTCTACCTCTCTTCCGGACGGCTCGTACTGCTTCAGGTGGATCTTCGTGGTTACCCTTAAAAGGAGTCAGATCGCTAGCATGATATATTCCTAGCGATACAGACGGTTTGTGAAGGTCGACAATTTCATAGCTGGCAGGGCCGTGTTTCCTTATTATCTGATAAGGACCATCTCTCCTAGGGGCGAGCTTTGCGGAGTAAGCTTTAGAAGTGACTGTGAAAATGGCAGCGAAAAAGTACCTAGTTTCCGGGCTGGTAGAATTGACTTGGTCTCCTGTTTGCATTTTCCTTTGCTTGGTTGCGGTCCTGTACCTCCTCATGGATTTCCTTGGCCAATTTGAGACTGGTAGCAAGCGGCTTAAGCTTCGGTGTGATTTCAGCAATGAAATTTTCATTTTGAATTACTGCACTTAAGTCGCTTGTCACTTGTTCTAGTGTCCTTAGTTCTCGACCGAAAGTCAAATATGCTGCTGAGTGTTTGGTACTGTCACAGCGAGCGGTATTCATAGCAAACCGCACGGCTGCCAGATGCTGACACCATATTCGGTGATCCTGTCCCACCAATATTCCAAGCTGGGCTTTAAGGTCCCGGTTCTTTCTCTCCACGGGATTTGCTTCTGCGTGATACATGGGTATAAACGATTGCTTTATTCCTAAACAGTAAGTGACCTGTTGGATAACTGCCGAAATGAACTGCACCCCATTATCACTTATCATGCGACGTGGTAGGCCATAGCGCATAAATATTTCGTCCAAGATCAATTTTACGCATATCTCGGCCGTTGCTTCCACGAGAGAAAATAATTCTACCCAGCGACTTGCAGTATCTTCTATAATGAAAATCCAACGTTTTCCTTCGACGGATAATGGCAAAGGACCAAATAAATCGATTGCTAGGACTTCGAACCTCTGGTTACTAACAGACGTTTGCATGAGTCCAGCTGGTTTACGCTGGTCGATTTTATATCTCTCGCATTCTAAGCAAGCTGATACATATTTAGCAATAGCTTGCCTCATATCTTTTAGCGATACGTTGATATGTTTTATCGACGCCATAATGGCCTGCGGTGGGAGCGTCATGATACGCTTGAAGGATATGGGACCTGTCGGATTCTGGAACTACGAGTCTGCCCCCATCATCTTCTTGATCATCGTTGTATCGGTAAAGTACACCTCTATTCAGTATTCAGTATCCCCGATTGTACCATTTGTGTCCCACCTCCTCGTTATCAGTATTTTCCAAGTCGCAAATGATCTCTTTTAATTGTGGATCTGACAGTTGCTTCGTGCGAAGGTCCTGATATTCTCTTTATCTGGCCTTGTGTGTATTAAGTCCGGAGTACGCCCTGTTTCTAGTTTAAGAAAGTCATAGTACTTATTAGGGCTATCAGCAAAAGTCCAACATCTTTGTGCGAGATTAAGGATTATTCCTGCTTTTTCTAGAAAGTCTATACCCAATAGTGTCCTATTATCTTCGGCATCTGGAAGGATTACAAATTCTATTTGCAATTTTCGACCACCGAGCTCAACTTCAGCGTTCGTAGTAAGGATATCTTTTGACTGGCTTCGGCCATCTGCTAAAGTCACAGTCGCCTTTTGTGTCTTAAATGCGTAGGATTTTAATTCTTTTAGGAATTCATATAGTGACTGTCCAGCAACGGAGGTTTTTGCTGCAGTGTCTATATGTGCTTGGCCTGGTGTTCCATTTACCGTAAGTGGTATAGTGGGTGCTTGTGTGCAGAAATTCGCCAGGGCACTAACAGAGTAAAAGTGTAACGCTTGTGTAGTAACCTCTGTGGTTTTTGTCGAACATTGTGGACAGTTACTCCTAAAGTAGCCAGGTTTACCACAGCCGTAACAGGAGATCGTGGGCTGTACATTGGTTTCTTGTTTGGTTAGCGGTGTATTGGTATTAGGTTTCGCTGCGAGTTTTGCTATGCGCTTTCTACATTCATATGCGCTATGGCCTCGTATGTGACAGAAAGTACAACGAACGGGTTTTCACTTATTTAATTGGGTCGATTTAGCTTCCTTGATTTCTGTCGGGATAAGTACTTTAGCTTCTCTTCTCAGGTCTTCACATTGTCGACCCTTTTGAAGGAGGTCTGCAAACGTGTTGACTTTGTCTCTAGGTACTGAACTTCTAATGTTTATATCCAGTAAGCCATAAATTAAATCTAGTTGCTCTTCTTCGGTATGTCTATTTGCAGGTAGTTGGGCTAATAGTGCTCTCTTTTCTGTCAGAAATTGGTCAATGGGCACGTTTGACTCTTGCCGTTGTGAGAAGATATCAAGGTAAACCTGATATGCTGGTTTACATGGTGAAAATGCTTTTCTGATGAGTTGAGTGGCCTCTAACCAGGTTCTTGCTTCGCTTTAAACTCCCTGCCACCATACAGATGCAGTATCTGTTAAAAGTAAGGGTAAGCTCTTCAATGCGTCAGCGTCCGGAATCTTTTCAATCTCTTTATAGATATTTGCCGTTGTGACAAAACTTTCAACCATGCTGGGGCATCGAGTTCCATCGAATCGGGCTGTATATTTGCTAAAGAAAGCTACCTACGGGGCTGCTTGCTTTAGCACTAGCCGCAAGGGTCCTCATCATCTCTGCAAATTGCTCGTTGGACATCGTGACTAAAGTCATTCTTTCGACGAATCTTGGACTTCTTCTAGGAAGAACCTTTTGATCCGTTTCTGCCACTTTCGCTATTTCGAAACTTGGCTGGTTTTCGTAGAACTGACAAAACAAGGCTAAGTTGACGAATGTTCTATCGCGTTCTTATAAGAGACCAACTAGGTAGAGAGTACACTAAAATAGTGCACTTCCAACTTGTCGTATCTCTGTGAGGAAACTGACACAGACAAAGCCAAAAGAATGGCGAATGCAGTATCAAAATTCCTTCGAAACACGCCTAAAAATGACAAAGAAGACCAAAGTAAATTTGGTTCCTTTATGCCAGTTATAGCTATGTTCCCGTGTTGTAGAAAACATGGACTAAACAAAGCCAAAATTAGCGAATGTTTTATCAGAGTTTCTACAACTAGAAATCTTCATGGGCTTTACGATGGGCGCCAATGTAATATAACTGTTTATTAATTCAAAAAAAGAAACACAATAGTATCTATATTATTCAACGAGCGTATAATGGTAGCTATTATTCACGAAGATGAAGTTTACAACACGTGCCACAGGCGAGTGTTGCAAATTATCTGAGTGAATAATAGCCATTATACACGAATAGAATACTATACTTTGTCCACGACACTATACGCTTCTCAGGCATCTCGACTTTGCGACGCCAGCGCTACCTCGTGGCGCAAGGCCGCATTAGGTTGAGTCAGTTGCTGTGTATTGCCTATTGTTTATCATGCAAAATCACTTTTCTGTAATGAGCGTTATTTAAAAACTTTAGTTGAAAAAATGCTAATTCTTGATTGTGAAAATGAACATCACGATCAAGAATCATTTTCAGGCCGTCAAACTTGACAGGTTCCGAAAAAAATCGCTCAGCAAAGGGAAAAAGCTTTTGCTCTCTTTTCACGTCAGATTTCCTTAAGATTGATAACAAAATTTGGAAAAAATAGTTAGCTACTTTTAGAGTAATTGGGCACATAATATTATATAGGTTCTAATGAGAAAATTGGTATTTTTCTCACAATAAGTTTTTCTTTTCAAACTTAACAATAAATTTGAATGCTTCTGTGTCTAACTAAATGTCCAAGAAAAAAAACAGAAATAAAAAACTTTGTCACTCCATAACATTTTATTTGATAAACATTATTGGTACCTACATACTCGACTCGACGGACTGCGACAATCCAATCCTTGCGACGAGCTACTTCCCACGATTTTGAGGGAAATCTATAATAACTTATTCCTGGGATAGTATAACCCCGGGAATTGCACCCAACAACACAACAAGTGTGACCACTAACTTTTTTCGCGGACATTTCACGACAATCGATTAAAATTTTAAATTTAAAAAAGCACACACTCCGCTGGAATTACATAGCATATGACACTTATGACAGCCGATTGACCCAACCGCATGTCGCGGCAGTCCGCCTGGTGGTGCCACTAGAGGTGCCTGAGAGGCGTATAATCACAACTTTAAAATTCTAAATTTACGCTATAATTAATGTAATTGAAGTTTCAAATGTATATGACTCATACTAACTACGATCTAAATTTAAAGATTAAAGTGTGTAGCTTAGATGTAGTGGTAAAAGGTAGGTCGATTCTTTATACATGTGCTTTGTTTGTTTACACCATTGACATATAAATACGGATTGAAATGTCAAAGGACAATATAAAATTTGTCTAATATAAGCCATTCACTTTTTATTTCCATCTCAGTAGGCTCTGTTAGTTACATGAAATTCGCCCAGTATAATACACGTCTGTTCATATTGTTCTGTGGTCTTATTAATTGTAAATACGATGTTGTCACGTCTTCAATAAAAATATGTGTATTCATTACAAATATCTTAAGTAATTAAATCTGCAAACCAAATTTAAAACTTGCCGAAAATAAGTCAATGTATTTAATATTAAATTGAATAGGTACTAAAGTAGATACGTCAGTTTTCGCTGCAAGTAGGTACTATTAATATCCAAAAATGGTCTATTTAAATTCACATGAATTTTGACTGATATTCAAAATAACACATTCCTTTGCACAGAACAGATCCCTGTTTATAGTCAATTATCATATTATATTATTGATCTAGAACGAAAATAGTTATTATCCTATCAAGTGCGGAAAGTTATACTTTCCCGCAAGAGTTAGGATCAATATTTTTTCTACAAGCATAAAAAAGATACTTTATTCATTTTTTAAATTTTATTTTCAACTCCTAACAATGTAACAAAATTTTAATTTGTGACAATTAAAGTTTGTTGTTGCTTTGAGTAACGTTTACAGAGGTGTTTTAATAAATTATGATTTTTTTAAGAACAAACATTTTAAAAATCTCTATTTTTATGCAAAATAATCTTTTTTTACTATTTGTATGTAGTAGGTACAACAACATAAAAGTAATAATACAATAATTTTCCAAAAGGTTATTGAAGGACATATTCATTTAATAAAAAAAGAGAAAGAGATATTTTCTGAATTAAAATGCGTGCGGAAAAGTGTTGTTTTACGCATGCTTGTAGAAAAATATACTTTTATATTTACATTTTATTACAAATAAATAATATAAGTAAAATTCAAAATGTAGCACATATACATATATTAATAAAAACGTTTAATACAACTTTTAAATTACTCAAGCAATAGTAAAAGATCCTTTTTACAAATGTATAATAAAACTTTTAAATTATTCAAGCAGCGGTAAAAAAAATTATTTCATCAGTTTTGAGTTTAACATAAAAACACAGTACTCAAAGTCTATAGGTATCCATCTTTTTTAAAGTCTTCTATTTTACATCCAAATGGCATCGTAGTGTAACATTATTGTATTAGTGGCTGTAGGATAATAAAATTTCACATCCAATGGGTTAATTGAGGAAACTATACTCCAGTAAAAATTTGATTTTCCTGGTCCGCCCCAGGTGGTGTCGCATTTGACTTAAATATGCTGATGTTTTAATAATGTTCTTTATAACAGAAATTTTTCAGAAAAATTAAGATTTGTTAGACATTTCAAACCGATACAATGAAAAAAATATTTTAATAAATTACATAAAAGCAAATAAAAACAAATACAGATGCAGATTTAGATGTAACATGTAAATGTTGTCGGTGTATTTGTATGATCAATCCTCTTCCATTATTTCACTGGAAGAATCAGAGTCACTATCAAATCCAAAATCGGAATCGTTAGAATCTGATTCCTCCAATGAAATAATTAAAGGAGGAATATTGCCATGTGAGCAGTTTCCCATGTAAGTAGTCCAATCTGCCAAAATAAGTTCGTCTGTATGTCTACAAAAATTTTGCCACATGTCTGGTGTACATTTAGTCAATGCTTCTGTCCAAGTTTTTTTAACTCTTTCCTGGTCAAGATAAGTAGATGTAATATGTTTGTTATAATATGTCTTAGTAAACCCCCATGCTAGTTCTATTGGATTGTAGTGACAATGGTATGGTGGTAGTCGAAGTTCTTCATGTCCTCGTTGTTTTAAAATTTCATTCACTACATATGTCTTTTCGTCAGTTTTATAAGGTAAGATTATAGAGTACAGTTGTTTCTTTGTCATTTTTGTGTCAAACCTAATGTTATTGTTAATCAACCATTCCTGCATCATTGCTTTTTTCGCTGAAAAAGAGGGTGGTTTGTTAATTTGAACTGAATGGTATGGCGCGTTGTCCATGACCACTACACATTTTTCTTGAAATACAGATAGAGCAGGAATGAGTTGATTAACAACCCAGTTTTTAAAAAGGTCACCATTCATACTTTTGTGATAGTCAAGGTCTGTATTCGAAGAGTCTAGTAACAAGTCACATCCTTCCAAAAATCCAGTATCAGTCCCTGCGTGTAAAATAGTAAATCGCTTTCCTTCGGATTTTACACGAGCTGGATTACTTTTTAGGTCAGAATCGTGCACCCACTGACGCACTGAACTACCATTTTGATAGATCCATGTTTCATCTAGGTACACGAATCTAACTCTCTCAGCAAGACTTTTTAGTTGTTTATATTTCCGAATGAAAGCGATCTTTCTAATTTTAACGTGTCGTTGTTCACATAAAATATGTCGTCCATTTACTTTTTTAAATTTGTATCCCATTAATTTTATAAGTTTGTATAGTGTCGTACGTCCCCCTTTAAAATCAAAATTTTGTTTAGCATCAGTCAAAAGTTTGTCTAAAGTAAAATGTTCAGTTTTAGCATGGTACATCCAAATCTGTCGCTGTAAGTCTTTTTTTAAAATAAACTTCTCAAATGTATCAGTTTTACATCCTTTATCTGCGACTTTCTCATTATTTTTCAATCCTTCTTTAATAATCTTCCGTATTTTCGATACACTGATCTAAAAAAATTAAGCATTTAGAATGTTTGTCATATTAATTAGATTCAAAAAATATACCTCAGTTACACAACGGTAGTTAAGAGATTTAAAAATATTTAACAAAATTTTGAATTAAATTATAGTTACAAAAATGTATAATTTCGAAATTTGAAATCTGACAACATTGTATATAATTTATTATGATATCTGTCAAAAAAGGTTATGTGTTTTTTTAATAATATAAATTTTATTTAAAAAAGTGATACATATTTATAAATTCATTACAAAAACCTCTCTCAATTAATCTAATGCAAAATATATAAGTTTATGTTAGCGACTAGCATTGATTTAAAAGAAATACACATAAAATCGTACTTACTTGAAAAACCTCGGCCAATTGATTTAGCTGTTAGCTTGTTTCCTAAACATACCATAACATCTAACGATGCTGTTGTGAATTTCTGTACTTATTTTTTTTGGCATTGTATATTGAATCTAAGAAAGCATCAAATATTTCGTTATTGAATCTTCAACAATTTTACCTTTGACAATGTGCTGTCAATATTTCGACAGTAGGTACCAACCCAACAAATTGAAGTGCCAATCCAAGAAATAAAATGCATAGTCTACTGAGATTGAAATAAGAAGTGAATGAATTATATGAGTTAATCTCTTATAAAAATTGGACATACGTTCTGTTGTGACGTTATAAAGTGAATAATGAACCATTATTCACTAGTGATAGTGAATAATAGGTACTAGTTTTCTTTATGAAGCACTAGTATAATGAACGTTTTGTAGAACAGTCGTGGACAAACAATATATTATATTCAAACAATTAAATAGAAAATTAAATAGAAAACTAAAGTCTATTCACTTTGAACTTGCTAACATAGCGTATCGCACCCTTTACGTGGACATCGGTTAAGTCGTTCGCACCCCTACGCAACTAGCTTCCTCTATTGGCGTGAACTGAAACTGGATCGGTAGCGTGGGTGAAGTAGGCAGGGTTGCGTATCTACGGGTGCTTTACCGTCTCAACTGCTACAAGATTTTATTTCTGGCTTTTTAGTGCATTTTTTTTTTGAAGGCGGTTTAATTTTTTTAAAAAAGTTTTTATTTTATCATTTTTAGTTGCTACTTGGTTTTGTTAGATGTGGGCGCAAATTCATGATGTACTATTTTTAAAACCGTGCATGAGGTACTGAGTTTAATCCCCAACATTCCCGACATGTACTAATGTGATTTTTTGGAGACACTATGCACATACGGTGAAGGAAAACATCGTGATGAAACGTGGACTTAATTGTCTAAAATTACCAACATGCAGTTAGCAAGAAAATTGATTAAATGCTCATTCCTTCTGCTTGTGAGAAGATTTGACTTTAGAATGGACAGTAACGGGCTAATTATTATGTTTTTATGTTATACATCATTATTAACATATTAATTAAATGCAGAGCTTATTTTGCTAATTTTTGTGGTATTTCTTGAAATATCTTTCTCTTTGATTACCAGAGCTTAACCAAATTTCGATGGGACCACACGGACACTCTACTCTTTTGAATAAAAAAAGAATTTTTTAAATCGGATTGTAAATACCGAAGGTATTCGGTAACATGGATAAAAAAAATTCGAAAAGAGGTTGACCTTAAAGGCAATCCTTGCAACTTCCCGCTAGTTTTAACCGCAAAGCTATAGTAACGTGACGTATTTTGACGTTTTTGACTTTTTTTGAAATGTTTAAAAAGCCATAACTTTTTAACGCGTTATTCGATTTTGATGTTCAAGATGGCATTCGACGCATTTTTTTGAGACCTAAAAGCGTTACCGGGAGTGCAAAATCGATTGGTCAAAAAATCTCTAGGTGATTGAAAAAAAAACACTTTTTTTGAAATTTTTCGACAACGTTATCTCACGAACAGTTAGTTTCAGTTTAAAATCATTTATTAAATAATAGGTCGGTTAAAAGTTATTATATATACGATAAAATATATACAGATGTATATATAATCCATCCTGTGTCTACATGTTCGTCTGCACCCTCTCCTTGCTTCTTAGGCATCATAAGGTGTTTTTGTGGCTTGCGAGAGTTGTCTTATTTAGTTTTCTGTAGTTCGTTCTTGTCTGGTGTATTTTATGTCATAGAAAAATTGTCAAAAAACCATGTCTGTATTTTATTTGTTTTGTTTGTTTTGTTTTTATCAGTCTCGAGGTTCTGTAAACAACGGAAGCTTCTCGTGCATCAGGCCATGCCTTCGATCTGGATTGTCTTGTGCTCTGGTGTTTGTAATGTTATGTCTAATTTCGTCCAGTAATGAATTTTTGTAAAATTTGTCTGAGTTTTTTATTATGTACTCTTTTATCGTTGGCATGTCCGATTCACGATGAAGCTCCGTTATCCGCGTTTCCCATTCCTTGTTTAATGCAAGTCTTAGGCAGCGGTTTTGGAGTTTTTGTAATTTGTTTATTTTGTTGTTGCTGGTCGAGCAGAAGACTTGGAAACCGTACGTCAGTGTTGGTCGTATAATCTTTTTGTATGTTAAAAGTTTGTTGTCTTTTGTCATGCTGCTTGTTCTTTTTAGAATGGGGTAAAGTCTGTTTATTAGTCCTTGTGTTTTGTTTATTAAGTTGTAGATATGTTTGTTGTAGTTTAGTTTTTTGTCTAAAGTAAATCCTAGATATTTTATTGTTTCCTTGTCTTTTATTTCTTGTCCGTCTATATTAATGTTTTTAAAGATTTTGTTTTTATGTTTTCTTTTTGTCATTGTTATGATTTCAGTTTTCGTTGCGTTTATTTTAAGTTTGTTGTCTCGTAAGTATGGTATTAGTATTCTATTAGCATGTATTTCAATTTTTCTAGCCGCTATTTCCTTCATATCAAATCTATTATAGAGGCAAGTGTCATCCGCATATAGCGCCGTCCTGACCGCCTCTTCTGTAGGTATATCGTGTACTATTATGCTGTACAGAGTTGGTGATAGGACTGACCCCTGCGGGACTCCCGCCTCCATAACAAGTCTCTGAGTAAGTGTTGTTTATTTTTAGTTTAAATGTCCTTTTTTCCAAGTATGATTGTATTGTCTTTGTTATGTACGTCGGAAATCCTTTTTTATGTAGTTTGTAAATTAGTCCTGTTGTCCAAACTGTGTCGAATGCTTTCTTCATATCCAGAGCCGCTAGTACAGTGCTCTGTCCCTGTCGGAATCCTGTTTTGGTGTAATTAACTATGTTGATTATTTAAGCAACTGTACTGCGGCCCTTTCTGAAGCCATATTGTATGTCAGGTATAATTTTCTTGTCTGTTAATGTCTTATTTATTCTGTTTAATATGCTATTGTCTATAATTTTTGCTGTCACATTTAATAAGGATATGGGGCGGTAGCTTTCTATCAAATTTTTGTGTTTATTTGGTTTTAATATTGGGTTTTTTAAGTGTGAGAGCTGATTAGGTTATGAAATTGATCGATGTAATGGCCAAAAAGATATGCCCAAAAAACATCATTTTTACCAATTGTTTTTTTCGGTTATTTTGAAATTTCTCAAAATCTACCGGTTCGAATCGGTTCAAACTTACAGGGAATCAAAGTTACATGGAACTCTTTGGAACGCTTTTTATTTCATTCCGATCGGTCAAGCCATTCAAAAGTTATAAGAGGTTTACATACATCCAAACACACACAGACACACAGAGACACACACACACACACACACACACACACACACACACACACACACACACACACACACACACACACACACACACACACACACACACACACACACACACACACACACACACACACACACACACACACACACACACACACACACACACACACACACACACACACACACACACACACACACACACACACACACACACACACACACACACACACACACACACACACACACACACACACACACACACACACACACACACACACACACACACACACACACACACACACACACACACACACACACACACACACACACACACACACACACACACACACACACACACACACACACACACACACACACACACACACACACACACACACACACACACACACACACACACACACACACACACACACACACACACACACACACACACACACACACACACACACACACACACACACACACACACACACACACACACACACACACACACACACACACACACACACACACACACACACACACACACACACACACACACACACACACACACACACACACACACACGTACATACAGACACCCTCGTAAAAATAGTCAGGGGAGGTTCCTAAGACCTCAAAACGTTGAGATCCGATGAAAACTCGATTTTCGAAAAACGGGGTGAAACCAATAACTTTCCGATTTTAAAAAAAAAATTAATTTTTTTTAGCGGGAAGTTAAAAATATCGGAGTTGGTAGTTTGGTCCCTAAGACTTTGCAGTTTGATATACCTAAGTTTCGATTTGGAATTTATTTAATTTCTCAATATATGTAATTATGTTTGGATGTTCTTTGTAAAACGAATCGTTAAAAGTAATATGAAAAGCTTGGCAAGAGTTTTTTATTCGTGTGAGATCAGACGAATTTTTGGCTCAAATCTTTAACCAAGAGAAACAGTCTTTCGTAAGTTTCCGATTTTTTAATGGGTAGAAGGAATACCATTAAAGGTATGTAATGTCCGTTTAAAAAACCGTGAATTGTAAACATTTGTGTGAATTATTTGGCACAATAATCAAATGCCCCTTTGACGTAGATTCGCTGCGTTTTCCCCAGAACTTTAAGATTTGTAAGACACGTAAACAAAATTATATTATTTAACACACAATTGATAAGAAAGAATTGTTCATCACGCGAAGTTTTTATGTCAATCGTTGTTAGTGTCGCTGGTACGTTTTCTTTCAAAGCCATTCGTTTAATTTTTGACGTTTTTTCCGAAATATCCTCAACTGCTTTTCTTTTGCAAACTGCTGAAACTGTTTGCCTATTTAACGTTGAAATATTTGCAACAAGGCAGTGTTCGGATGAAGTTTTAGTTACGAATATTGCACTTGATGCACTTGGTGTATAGACACATAAGTACCTTAAATTTTTTGTTGGTACATTTCCAAAAAGTTTTTTTTAGAACTTCTTTGTTTTTAGTGGAAATTAAACTTGTAACCGTTTACCACGAATAAATCCTTGCGACGATTACTTGTGATAAATTTTACCTCCATAATTTGCTTTATCACAACAATTCACTGTCAAACTGATTAAATAAATGATATCAAATTATAATAATTCAAGGGTTTTATTTCCATCTAAACTACTTTTTTTTCCTAAAAATTTTTAAGAAGCAGAATTAAATGTAATTTTTTGATTTGGGGACGAAATTGACAGTCGGATTATCAAAATGTTTGGGTTCCAACGGATTAACACAGGTAGCGGGGACCAAATTGTCCATCCCCTGCAAGCTCCCATACGGCACAACAAATACGGAAATATTTGACCACTTAAAACGCACAATTGATGTTCCATCCTCTGTACAATCCTGACCTAAGTCTAAATGATTCCTTAATGTTTTTTAAAAATTAAGAATACATTTAAACTTCAGATGATACCGTTAAAGTATTTACAAAGGAACTTTTGCTTATACTTCTAATTGAAAAAAAACATGTTTTGAAAATTGTGAAACGGTGAATATTTTGAAAAACAGTAAATACATTTTGTATAATCAAAACACTTTTGTTTACTTTTATACCGAAATTAAAGCTGCTGCTCTCGTATAAGTACAGAACGAAGAGAATGGATGTGTTCTTTTGGTTCTGCTAGATCAAAAAATTCTCACCCAAGATTTATCACACAACTGTGCCAATCGTTAACCTTTAAAATTAAAGAATCAGGTTTAAGTATATAGAATTATTTTACCGAAGTGAAATCCGTAGGGTTGTTTCATTTAATTCCACTAGCTAACTTAGCAAACTTTTTTCATTTTTCGTTTTTACCAATTTTTACCGGATTTTCTTGCTTTTTTAATTGATTTCCATAATTTTATTACTTTATTTATCAATTTTTTTGTTGTAGTTTTACGCTTTTGTTCCTATTTTAGTTGTTTTTTTTTTGACATCTTACAATTTTTGTGGCATTGTCCGTTTTTTTCTCTTTTTCAATTTTTATCCATGAACCTTTTTGTCTATTTATATTTTTTCGTTTTAAGATTTTTTCCAATTTTGCTAGTTTTTCATCTTTTTCTCCTGAATTTCAAAATACAACTCACCTTGTTGCCACCCTATATGCTAACCAAAATATTTGATACTGCACACGTTGGGCGCGTGCATAGAATTGTAACTTTTACCGGTCACAACAGTTTTTTTATCAAAACAAAAAATAATAAAAAACCTTACAATTTTTATATTGGTTATGAACGAGAAACTAACGTTAAATAGAAAATAGTTAACAAATTAAAAAAAATCTTAAAAATAAATAAAAAACGACAAACTGGATACAAAATTGATCGTTAGACGATACAAAGTTCGTCGATTCAGCAGCTATTAATCAATTAAGGTTTTATTTATTACACCAGATGAACACAATGTTACATAATAATTTGATAAATTTCTCCAGAGTTGTTATTTTCTTATCGTTATATACATTGAACAAAAATAAACAATATTTATCATTTAATTAATAATCATTGTGGGTTTTACCCGTATAACAGAAACAACTTAGGTAAGTCTTGTCAAATTATAGTAAAAGCACTTAAACACAATATTTTTATATAAATATTCTTTATAGCTTCTTTGTGGCAAAATAATATGTATTTACTTCTTTAGTTGGGGATCTTTTTGCACTAAAACAAACTGATAAAAATTATCCTTGCTTCTTAATCTTGATGGATATTTCAAATTTGTCAAGGGTCATTTTTTAAAACTGAAAATGCCTAATAAAAATGAAAATATTTTTTTTAAATGACGCTTTTGACAACCAGAGGTCATTTTCACAATATTAATTTATATTTTTTATTATTTTGTTTCAGTGGCAAAAAGATACCTAACTACAGAAAAAAATACAATATTATTATTAACCATATAACATCTACTTTTTTCTTTTATTGATGACCTATTATAATATTAAATAAATTAATTTCCTATTCTTGGTTTAAAAATTTCAAGCTTTGATTTATTTCGTTTACTAAACAATTAAATTGAGAAACTAATCTAATATTTTAAACGATCAATTTTTATATATTTAAGATAACTAAGAGAAACTTTTTACTGCTAAAAATCAGTTGTTGTTTTTTTAATTCTTCGGTCTATTTTCTTTTAATAATGGTCATTGTTTTTGATTTTCTTATGGTTTTTCGCTTTTTATTAATTTAATTAAATTTAATAAAAAATAATTTATTTTAATTTTTGTTTTACTTAATTTTCTATATCTTTTGCTTTTTGCTATTTTTTTCTAGTTTGTTTAAATTATTTATTATTATTAGTAGATTTATATCTACTATTCAGCTGGTTCGCAGGTCACGACTTCGGGAAAATTTCACTACAGTTTTTCGTTTTAGGTCCCCCTGACCTCAAAAACACCTTCCGTTCAAAAGTTTATATATATATATATGTATATATATATGTATGTATGTATGTATGTATAGTTCCGATATAACGAAATCTGTGGACACGATAGCGGTCGCATTTCTTAACGGATCGAAATGAAATTTGGTACAAAAATCAATCGTCCCAAAATCTCGGTCGAGTTTGTTAATGGGCCAAATCGGTAAGGCCGTTTGGGCGTGACATCAAATCAAAATGGAAAAAAATTCGTAACTTTTTTACTTCACCCTGTACAAAAAAATGTTAGGGGACTTTTTTGTTTGTCTTAAAGAGACCTACAACTTTTATCTAAAACATTTTTTTCTAAAACGTATACTTTTAATATAATTAATTAATATAAATCTACTGATGCGCCTGGCTTACCACGGGCCATTTTTTTTATATTGTTTTGATTTCATGGTTTCTTCATTTTTAGTTTTTTTTTTTATATTTGGGTACTTATTCCATCTGTGAGTGTTTTACTTTCTTGCCAATTTTTCTGTTTTTTAATTAATTATTAGTTTTTTAATCTATTTAATATTTTTTAAATTGTTTTAGTTCTTTTATAGTTTGCCTGTTTTTCAATTGATACTCGACATTTTTTGTGTATTTCCAATTTTTGTTACATTGTTTCGGTTCTTGCAGTTTTTGGATTTTTTTGACATTGGTTATTTTTAAATCTATTTGTAACATTTTTACTGTTTTTTTTTTTATTCATGCATTTTATTTATTTTTTTTTTTTCGATTTTTGTTGTATCTAAATTTTTCTTCCAATTTATTGACTTTTTTTTTCATTATTATAAGCTGTTTATATTTTTAATTATGGTTTTTATTATTTTTTTTAATTATTTATCAATTTTTTTATTTTAAATTCTATATTTATAATTATTTTTTTATCATGTTTTAATAGTTATTATTATATTCCGGATAAAAACAAATCCAAAACAACTTTTTAACTGTATTATTAAAAGTCGAAATCATGAAACCAAAGAATATATACATGCTTTTTATGTTCCTTGCCTAATATTTATTCCTGAACTTTAACAAATATTTTAAGATCAATATTCCCTGGTGTCTCCTCAATCTTGATGTCAATTAATGGTATAGATTAATTTATATCACCATCTATTGGGCATACAAGCAAGTGAG
This sequence comes from Altica lythri, assembly GCA_964028335.1. Lineage (NCBI taxonomy): Eukaryota > Metazoa > Arthropoda > Insecta > Coleoptera > Chrysomelidae > Altica > Altica lythri. The sequence goes on along the minus strand of CAXIIO010000116.1, from coordinate 62,745 downwards.
CGACATCTTACTTTCGATTGATATGTATTTTATTCATGTAGTGTGAAGAAATTTTGATTGACATTTACGACGATCTCAAAGAAATTAGTCTCTTAGATTTTTTTCGAAACTTCGCATACACATATTTTATACGTAGGAATTTTATTCAATACTACTTGCGGTACTCAATTTGGAAATATTAACCATTGAAATTTGCAGATTTAACACCACTTGACCACTGTCAAGATTGATATTAGGTAAAGCGAATGTTCTACTAAAAAACAATATTAGTTTTATAACGATGTTTTTAAAAAACAGAACCTTTAATTAAAGATGCAATAAGTATATTTCTTTAAAAATAATGATTTTACCGGTATTAGTTTTGACATAAAAAATGTTCAAACCAAACCACTTTTGAGAGTCATCTTTTGAAAAGTGATAGATGACGACTTGAAAACGTGGCACTTCGTGGGAAGTTTTCACTATCGTATTTAATAAATAACTTGCAATTATAGGTTATCTATGGGGTGATGTAGATATAAAGTAATTTTTTTAAACAATTTAAATATTTATTAATATTTAAATTGATAAAAAAATAATAATAGTTTACATAGGGGTAACTTATTGAAAAGTTTACCGCAACTACTATTCGGGAACGTCCTTGGATGTTCAACTTATCAAACTTATAACGTATTAATTTAATTATAGAATGATATTGTAGTGTTAAAAATATTTTTTTTTTAAATATCTGATTATTTTATTATTACAATAAAATGAATTTTTCTATAATTAGTAAAAAAAGTACTACTTCGTATAAAATTTAAAATATAAACTAATAGTTTTTTAATGTAGTTAAAATAAACGAAGTATATATGCTTAGATAGCAATTTAACATAAATTACTAATATTAATGAATATAATCACTTAAAATATAAATTAATTATAAAAAAATATTGTGTTGAAAATTCAGTGTATTGTAAAAGATTTGTGTCATTAAAAACATCCAACGAACTCCGCAACAAACCGGTTCCAATCAAATTTAACGAAAGTTTCATAGATAAAAGTTCTCAGTGCGTAAACGAAAAAGTCAATGGCATAACTCACAAAGCTATTATTTTGAAGCTAAAAGATTAATTTGAAGCTAGACTGTTTTCAGTAGTTATTGAACTTGATTGTTCATTGATAATTAGAACCGCTTATTCACAGTTAAGTAAACAAAAATGGTCTCAAAGCAATTTAAAAAACGGAGCAAGGAACAGAAACGTGAAGGGAAAGATCACGAAAATATAAGTCAGACAATATATATGTATATGTATATAAAGGGAAAGAAATTAATTGGGTAGCAGCAAGGGTAAAATGATTTTTGTTAATTGTAAGATTAACAAAAACTTGTTCTAGAACTACTCAGATTTATTTTTGGTAACAATTTTACTTTTAATAACATACATTATAAACAGTTGTTTGGTACCCCAATGAAAAGTCACATATCCCCAATTTTTACCAAGTGTGTGATGGATTATCTTTTAGATAGAATTATACCCAATCTGCCCTATAAACTCAATTAAATAAAAAAATATGTTGACGACTTAATCCTTGGGTTACCTAAAAAAGAAATAAGCAATATAGTAAATATGTATAACAGTTATGATCAACACTTTTAGTTCACGAGTTCATGATAGAAAAAACACTACAAATACAGTACCCTTTTTGGAAACAGTGTTTTTAAGATCTCAGGACGTTATCATAACAAACTGGTTTAGAAAAACAATAAGTCCTGGTCGTTTTTTAAACTATTGGTGTAACCATAAACATACAATAAAGATAATCTTCTCAAAGAAATCAGAGAAAACGTACTCAATATATGTGACACCGCTTATTAAGTAAAAATTTACAATTATTAGAAGCTGTTTATTGAAAATGCTTATCCACGGATATTAGTACATCACATCATCTACAATGTGTCTTCCAAATGTACATCGACTCCTGTTTTAGACAACCCTCAATTTGAGAGCCCTAATATACGGTATTTCAAATTCCCATATCCACTTACTTACACCAAAACTTACTCTTTAAGCACATTCCAAATATAAAAATAGCAAACAGATCAGCCTTTACCATTAATAACATATTTACGAAGCTAAAAGATAAAGTGTAAGTTAAATCTATACTGTTACTCACTATAACGCCAAAGTAAATTGGCGCAGTCAATATTTAATGTATTTATTCGATAAATTACAAAATACAACAAAAACACCAAAAACTAACAAAAACTAACAAAAACATAAAAAAAAAACGGGTGAAGCAGTCAGTGGCACTGCCGGCAGAAGTTATACTTCTATTCACACTCCCGGATTCATGAATTTGTATGCAAAGGATTAAGCAAAATCATTATGAGGTCGCTAAACAGGAATATCATATTCGTGTTCAGCGACCTCAAAAACCTCCTAATACCGAGTGCACATTCATTTTGTATCCAATTTGCATTTTTATCAGGTGTCTCGGAGACCATCGCCATCATTATATTCGTATTCAGCAACCCCAAAAACCCCGAGTATATAAATTGAACTCATTTTTAGCAATACTTACCGAGTTGTAATTTTTCTATCTATTGTCGGTTCTCTTTTCGAATGCAAAATGCAATTTCCCATTTTTACATGATGAAAAATAGCGACAAATTTCCTAATACTCTAACAAATCCAATGCAACAAACCGCATTCCAATCCATCTTACGTTACAAATTTCGGAGGTTTTACTGATTTAGTGCTTTATTTCCTATTCGTAAAAACTCTGTTTATGTAGCCAAAAATCTGAAAAGCATAGTGCTGGATATACTGAAACCATGTGATGGTAGGTCCTGTAGACTACAATACAGTACTCATTACTGAATATTATTATTAATATTATTAATATAAAATACTAATCTTAATATATTAACTTACATGACAGAATTATAAAATAAGTTGTCAAACACAATGTTATACGTCAATATAATATTCAAAACATTAGCTTAGATTGTTTTTTGTATTCTATCTCTTTTCAATGTACTGAATGTTTAAACGGTATTTAAAGGACTTATCTTTATAACTGAACACGTGGCAAATATTTCATCTTTGTTTTTACCGACCAATATACCTTATATGTGTTTCTGTCTCTCTCTCTTACTCACACCATTACATATGTAATGATTTTTCCCATTTAACCCCACACAAATCGAGAGCATGAATAGAAGTAAAACATTAAAAACAAGATCTCGTAAAAGAAATCAGGTGGGTTGCAGCAAGAGTAATATTATTTTAGTGCACTCTTTTAACCATCCAAGTTTTCGACCCTTATTAAGTCATCTTTAGGTATCTACAAAGTATTTATTTAAAAATAACTCATTTAAAAAAACGACGTTTATTTGTTAGTATTGGAACACTACAAGATTAACATAAAAGCCAAAAATTGAAAGGTATATCAGTATAAAATATACATGTAAGGCCATCTAAGTTATCTAATTAATGTTATTAAGCTAAATACTGTAGAGGTTAACAGATGAGAAAGAAAATCCAGGACCGTTAAGTGTTAACGTATTGTCTTTTTTTATAGGTTATGTTGAAAAAACCAAATACACAACCACAAAAAGATATTTGAGATACACAAAGAGTATAAAAATTAACTTGAAGGCAAGCTATTACCATCACTTTATCATTTTTTCACTTGATTGTTAGTAGGTACCTATGCGTAAACGTCAATAAGATTATCTATGTCTGAGCGGTTCCTTATACATTGATCACGCGTTTTCGCTATATAAGTAATTTCTAGGAAAAGCAGTTTTGTGGTGTTTTGCCCTCTTTCCAGGGTAGCTACATTATTGCAGTCCATTTCGTGTTTGGTGGTTTTCACATGTAGACCAAGGGCACTTCTATCGGAGTAATGTCTTGCATTACTTTAATGTGAAAACAACCGGTCCTTGAGCCTTTTACTAGTCTAACCGACATATATTCTTTCACAAGAACTACAAGGTATGAAGTAGGCTACATTTGATTCCAATAATGTGTCGGTCTCAGCAACACGTAGCGGTTATGTTATTAAATTGTGGCATAAATAAAATGTTTGTACTTTTTTTTTCAATCAGCAGATACCAATTTCTGGAATCGTTTTGCTTTAACAAAGACAGACGAGGATAGACAATATTATTATTGTTTTTTCTAAAAATTATTTATTTTAATAATGCTTTTATTTTATGTAGGAAACATGATTGGTGTTGCGATACTTCTGATATCTTGTCCTATAATGGTATTGTGTGGAAACTGTCAATGGTACTTTCATACGTTTGAGTGTACTGGTGTTACCCAAGACGATTTTCTATACGAGCTTTTTAAACAAAGGGACCAATTTACAAATGATATACAAAATATTAAAATATCTGATTCCTATTTTGAAACGGTTGAACCATTTCCTGATTTATCAGATGTAGCAGATCTAAAGATAAATACCTTAACTATACACAATTCTTCGATTAATTACATAATTGATGATGCTTTTTTGCCACTAACGTATTTAAAAACATTAAATTTAAATAACAATAATTTACAGACAATAGAAAAAATAGAAAATTATTTTAGTAACTTAAATATAGAAGAATTAAATTTAAGTTTTAATAATTTTAGTTTGTTAGATAGACCATTATTTTCTAAATCACAAATAAATATGAATTTAGACTTGTCTAACTGCCAGATTAAAAAAATTACAGGAAACACATTTGTAAATATGTATGGTTCACTAAATACTCTGAATTTATCAATGAATCCTTTGGAACATATAGAAAATATTTGTATTTTTTTTCATAACATTGACGTTATAGATTTATCGTTTACAAATTTGAGTGAAATTAATTTGGACACACTAAAATTATGTACATTACTGCGAAAATTGGACTTATCTAAATCTCTTTTAAAATCAGTAGAATTCCCTGAAATTCCTATAGAAATTTTGTATATCACTGAAAATTTTCTTTCAACAATTACTCCGAATACTTTTAATAATCTGTATAGTTTATATACTTTAAATTTAAGTAGGAATAAAATAACATTTATAGAGCCCTTTTCATTTCGAAATAATGGTCATTTAGAAAATTTAGATTTATCAAACAATGAAATAATTACGATCGAGAATAATGTATTTGCTTATATAAGAATTAAAAATTTAAATTTAGGAGGCAATCAAATAAATTGTATTAAATTTGATAATTTGTATGAATTAAATATTCTAAATTTAACTAATAATAACTTATCTGTATTCGAGAGCAATGCTTTTGATAACTTATATAAAATTGAATATATAGATTTAAGTAATAATAATTTAAATAAAATTAATTTTGGTAACTTACCAAACCTGATAAATCTACGAATTAATAAAAATCCTATAAAAAAAATTGAATCAAACACTTTTGAAAATTTAGATAATTTACAAACGTTGAATTTATCAGGTCTGGGAATTAATAAACTGGACCCTTTAGTATTTGTAAACCTACCAAGTATTCATCACATAGATTTAAGTAATAATAACATATCTGTATTGTATAAATCTAGTTTTGAAAATATACCTAATTTATTAAAATTAGATTTAAGTGAAAATCCTCTAAGAGAAATTAAATCTGGAGCGTTTAAAAATTTAACCAATATACAAAATTTGAATTTCTCTGGTCTGGGTATTACCAATTTTGAGCAGTTTGCTGTCTCGCATTGTCCAAATTTAGATTTATTAGATTTAAGAAATAATAATGTGACCGGAATCCAAAATAGCATATTTAAGAACATAAAAGTTAACAATCTATTTCTGAATGGAATATCACAACCCATACAATTAGATAATACAGTAAAAGTTAAATCTTTAGAAGTAGTTGTTAAAGGTTGTGTTAAAAATAAATTTATTTCAAACGCATATCTTAAAAATTTATTTTTTATAGATTCAAATATTGACCTGTTAGCAAATAATTCCTTTTTGGGAAATTTCAATTTAAGGAAACTTCAATTTATAAATTCCGTCATCTCGATTGTAGAACCAGAAGCTCTTCGAGGTTTATTTAACTTAATAGAACTCGACTCATCACCTCTATTTAAGAATACTAAAATTTTACCAGATTATTTTTTTCACGATTTAAAACAGTTAGAAACTTTAAAAATTTCTGATACATTAATATCCATAATTCAGGATAAAGCATTTTTCGGTTTATTAAATTTAAAAAAATTGTATTTAAACCACAACCAGTTAAACTATATTAATGACAGAAGTTTAAATTTTATAAATTCAACACTTGTTTTTCTGGATATATCTCATAATCCTATATATATGATAGGCATAATTGGGTTGTGTAACAACCTACCGCATTTGAATACATTAGTTGCAGAAATGGTTAATGTGAGTTACTATTATTATTGGGAATGTCCAAACCTACATATTCTCCATTAGACCAAGCAAGATAGGAAAAAACATTGGACATATTTGTATAGACAGTTTTGAAAGTTGAAATGTGTAGTATAATATATTAATCAATATTCTATTGGACAGGTTTATAATAATTTGTATTCTTTTAGATTGCTGATATATTTTTTTAAAACTTTAAACTTTCTTGCAAAATATTGGTAGGTAAATTTTATCCATTAATAGTTTTAATTGACGTACCTAATAGTGATTTGTTTTAAAAAGAAAATGGTTATCTTGACTCCTAATAATCCTGACCACTTTTTTTGAAAAAAAAACAAATGTGTATTTTTAAATCAATTTTTTAAATTTTTTGTCATAAATTTATTATAAGATTCTATGGAAATATTCTAGATGTTTATAAGCTTAAAAGTGCAAACTATTATTGGGATATTTTGTATATCAAAATTTAATTTAAAAAAAAACATTATAGCTTCTTAGTTTAAGTCTCAACAATGAAAATGGGTCCAGATTGTTAAGATCCATTTAATCAAATTTTCTGGAGAAGCCTTAGAATTTAGTGTATTTTCCAAAAAACGGGATAAACAAATTAAATCGTGCAAAAACTATTGGACCGATCTGGTTCATCATTTACACTGTTATACCATAAAATCCTTAAGTTCATTAAACAAATTTTTATATTTTGCACCTATAATATTTTTCATTATGACACCCAAATGAGTACTATAATGTTTCATTAAAGCACTCAACTTTGGAAACTTTTCCTGTATGCGGTTGGTAGCATTGGATAGTATGATACGTCAAATAAATAAACATCACGAAGTTAACCTCGTAACAAACAAGGAATAGTTTATTTGTTTGTTTGCTACCAACTCATTTAAAAAGAACTGAAATAAAATACAAAATTTAAATTTATTTAAAAAAGCAATAAAATAGCAAAATATAAAAAGTATTATAAACAACTTATTTCATATGGCAGTTATGACATTCGTCCTACGCGATTCGTTTTTTAAATTTGGACTCGTGTCATAACAGAGCGCCATATGAAATGCGTTGTTTAATATACTATTAAGCAAATAATAAAAAAGTTAACATTATTTAAAAACGGCTATTTTGTTCCTATTTTTGCAATAACTTCTTTAATTATTAATCGATTTTAAATAAGCAAATCTTATTTGGGTATTTTTCCTCCCAAAAAATACAAATACTAAAAAGTATTGAAGTTGCGAACAAAATAATGATTTTGGCGTTTTAATTGTCTAAGTATTTATAAGCCTTTTCACTAAATAATCGGTAAAACCCTGAGAGGGTTTTTGTAATATCATACTACACATTTCAACTTTCAAACAAGTCTATCGAAAAAAAATCTAATTTGGTTGGCCTATTTAAGTTATTTGTGGCATCAACTATATATATACTTTTTTTTCTTTTTTTAGGGAAACTTTCGACCCAAAAATAAAAATAATACTTCTTCTTCTTCTTCTTTTAATGGCTTGCAATCTAGTGCATTAGCCAGCACATTTTTTTAACATTGCATGTTGTCTTGCTCGTAGCAATGATGCAATGCCATAGAATAGGCCACAATAAAAATAATAAATGCTCCTGCTTATTTAATTTTTCTTGATTGATATGTCAAATTTGTCAAGAGCCGTCTTTAAATACTGAAAATGTCGATTTCGACAATTGGTATGTGTCACCGGACATGGTGCGCTGACTGGTGGTCACATTATAAACTAGCGCTAGGGTGACAGCTGGTAGTTAGCCATACATATGGAGGGTAGAGGTAAGGAGAACGATCTTAAATGGGAAATGATTAAAAATGTGTCCACTTTTTAGAGGTACATAACACTTCTCAAACTTGCCACTACAATGGTGCTAAAGTAGATGTAGGGTACAGAATGAATGTAGCAGTTTTTAACAAATTGATTGAAATGTCGTATGATTTCGTAATATAAGTCACAAATTATATAAGTGCTATAAAAAAACGTGGTCAGCGAATTCAGTTTAGTGTATTTTAAATTCGTTGTATACTTTATGATTATCTTATGTAGCTTATGATTATTTTAAAAATGGTGTCATAATAAAGCGGAAATGTGTCTTTCCTTGTTTTTTTATCTATCCTACTCTAAGAAATTATGGCGCTTTTTTTAAAATTTACCCTACTACGATCGTAGCGTCACCCTTATTTACCACATTTTGACGGACACATTCAATACACGGAGACAGTTCTCCTTCTACCCTCCATAGCCATACATAAAAATAAGGCAAATTTGTATGCTGTTAAATTTTGTTTATTTATATTTCGTCTATTAATAATAAAAAAAGTGTACATCAGTGAAAATTAACATTTAACTGTGGCCTCAGATTTATTAAATAATTGTGGAGCTAGATTTTCTCCAAAAAAAACCAAAAGTAGAAAAGACTGTTGTGTTTATGGATGTTCAAGTAATGCAGCCCAAAATTCAGACGTTCGTTTTCATCATTTTCCAAAACCTAATCGGTTTTTTGTTAAAAGAAAAACAATGAAAAAGGTAAACTATATTCAGTGTCATTAAAGTTTACACTTACCGAGTACAATATACCTAATAACACCGTTGTGATGTGTTTACGTTTACATCTTTCACTAAGTCCAGCTGTACAGCTACACTTTGATGAAACAATTTGACAATTTTTTTGTATACCTAACTGTTTTTATTTCATGGGGTTTATCACGAAAAGCTGATGATTGTATACAATACGACAAAATATCGTATTGATCATTGTTTTGATTTTCCAACCCATTATAGATTAAATGTCCTGCATTCATTATTTTCTCTCCTTCTACAAAATTTCGAGACTTAGGAGTAGCCTCAATAAAGTCAAGAACTTGATTTAATGATAAAAACATTTTAATTGTAAATAAAAACTACATAACTTTAGGTAATTAAATCACAGCCATCATCCTAGCAGTAGTTATATTTTTAACCACCAGAGCGCGTAGCGCCAAGTGACACTTACCAATAAGCACTTTGTCAAAGACAAAAAAAATGTATTTCTCCTTGCGATAGTCTTTGAAATTATTTCATAATTTAGAAACTTCGTGATTTAGAAAATTTACAGTATATTAACAAATCTTCGATTTATTTATACCATCTTCTCAGTATTTGTTTAAAAGATATTTTTAAAAACATTCAAAAAATTGGTAATGTTTTTAAAATTAGAACAATTTTTTAAACTAATTTATATCAACAAACAAAAAATTGTGTACCATGGCATACCATGTGATTGTGGCCTTTGAAGTTTGCCTCAATAACACAAAAAATATATGAGAAAAGAAAACATAGATACATTTTAGATTTGTGAACACGATGTAAATATCAAAATTTAACTAAAATTATATAAAAACATTTGCAATATCAAATGTTATAAAGTGACGAATAAGTATGTCAAATGAGAAAATTGTCTTATTTAACGCGTCAAATGACAAAAAATTGACATATTAGTTTGTCAAATAACAAAATTATTATATTTGTAGCGTGAAATGTCAAAATTGTCATTTTTGCAAATAAATCGATATGTCAAATGTCAACATTATCATATTTTAACTTTTATGCCTAGAATAGGATCAGTTTTTTGAAAATATATCTAACAGCTGTTAACATATTTAAAAATCAGAATTTATTGTTTTTTATTAATTTGTTTGTTATTTTAATGTATAATAAAACTCTGTTTAATTCGAAAACTCTTTTACTTTTCCCCTACTAACCAAAAACTTCAAAATTAAAATCCTGAAGCCAAATAAATATCTTTAATATTGATTTTTTAAAAATAATTTATTGATAACAAATATTAAACGCAGCAAATATTGCACAATCTTGAATATCTCCCTATAAAATCAAATTTACAATTTCCAGGATTTAAATTTTTTTATTCCGGTGTATTTTTTAATTTTTGGAATTTCCTTATTATTTTTTAAACTTGTATGCTTTTTTTTCTTTATTTGTTTCATTTTTCTTTTTTAAGATTGTTATCATATTTGTAACAATCTTTCTGTTTTATGATACATCTATTTACTATTTTTTTTTTATTTTTTGTCTAATTTTCCTTTCCCAGATTTCTAAATTTCTGTTTTTCTGTGTTATTTAACGTTCATGTCTCACACCCATAAAGAGTTACTGGTCTGAGCACTGTTCTGTACAACCTTTCTTTTGCTCTTCTTGAAACCATTTTTTGACTTCAGCACTTTCGTGAGTAACCCTACACTCCTGCTTTCTTAGTTTATTCTATTATTAATTTTTGTACTTTCATCATTTTTGTTGCTTATATTTACTCCCAGGTTGATAAAAATTTTCTTGTTTTCAAATCTTTTGCCGTTTGAGCAGTTACTTATTAGGTTTGTTCCAACAGAGCTCCTGACAGTCAGAAGTAAGTCAGACGCATGCGCAGTAAGATTAGACCGTCCAACAGAACACCGAATAATCCCATAATTTGTCAGGACATGCGCTTTAGTTACTTTGTACTCTGAACTCTTTATAATTTAGATTAAATTAAACTTTGATTTATAATGATAAATTCTGCAAGTTTAGAAACTTCTGTAAAAAATATTATTTAAATTAAAAATACTGTGTATAAAAAATTTATTTAATATCTGAGATATTTATTCTTTTTTAAAATTATATTATAGTTTATCCTCACACTATTCAAAACCAAAAACTATTGCGTTACTTAACAAAGAATAAATTTATAATTAATAATAAAGATAAGAGTCACTAACCAATGATAAGAGAGTAGAAGAATAGATGCGTTTCAACAAGGACCATAAACCGTGAACTAATACATGTACTGGACTTGTACATTCAATAGTTTATGAACTTGTTCATGTACTAGTCAGAGAGGCTCTGTTGAAACAAACCTATTATCAAGTCCCTTATCATCACCATATACTTCGTTTTCTGTTCGGTAATTTAATGATAATTTCACTAATTTTCGATTAAAAACCAAGTTTTTTAACACAAATTCTCTAATTATTGATATAGTTAATTTGCATTTATTTTTTATATCCTATAGATGGGAAAGATAAGAAACCCAGAAAAAAGTTAAAAAAAAGAAATATATAATTTAGATAAGATAACCCAGCAGATTATTATCACTAAATAAGAAATAACACACTTTTACTTTAAAAAAATAGTAATACTTAAACTTTTTCTTACTTATCCCTATACATAGTTAGAATCAAAATTTATTTATAAGATACTTTTTAATAACTCAAAATTTTGTTATTTTTTTTTTTAATTATAAGATTAACAGATAATATTGATCGGAGCAACACACTCCAGAAAGGAAAGAAAATTCCCTATTAAAAATATAACAGTATTTATTCATTTGTAAAATAATAAAATAACAGGACAAAAAGCAAACAAACAAAAAATTGAATTAAACTTATATTCTATAAACAGAGATAATATAATAATAATAATAATAATAATAATAATAATAAACACATTTATTATCCCAAATATTTACAACAGCTGTTTGTAATACAGTATTTCTTCTAAAATAAATTTATTTGGCATAAAAGGCCACCTATGCAGCTTTCCTCGCGATGGAGGGTGCTGTTGAAGCCAAATCAATTTAAGCATCGTATAGTAAAATATGGCTTAACCTAGAAAATCTTTTTACTAAATTCTATACACCAAATATAAAAATAATAAATTTAATATACTATTAAAAACAGAAAATTAAAACTTTGAAAGGAAAAGGAGAAGGGGAAGGAAGGTTATGCTGTAAGGTCGCACATTATGACGATGGTAATAATAATATGATGGTATATAATATTGAGGTCATCATAATTAGGTCTGGAGAAATTTACTTTTAAATTGTTTCTTAAAGGATGTAACACTAAGAGAAAAGTCGATGATTTTATATTTATTTATTAAAAAGGCAGCTTGATATGTAAAACAATTTTTTAAAAAACTCTTTTTTATGTGCCGGTACAGTTAATAAATGCTGTCGACGTATGTTAATATTATGTACATCAGTACGGTAGCTGAGTTTTTCATGAAGATAGGGTGGAGATTTAAATTTTATTATTTTATAAAGAAAACATGCCGAATGTAGTATTCGTCGTTGAATCATAGAGAGCCAGTTCAATTCGGAAAGTTTGTGAGAGACCGGTTGTCTGCGTCTAATTCCATAAATTAATCTTATACAGCAGTTTTGAATTTTTTGAATCCGTTTAACATCACTAGAATCTAAAAAAGGGCCATACACATTATCGGCAAAGGTGAAATGAGATAGAATAAGACTCTCACAAAGTAAAGATTTAGTTTTTTGAGATAACGAATTAATTTTAACATTGAAAATGCTCTCCCCATACATAAAGTAATATGTTCTTTGAATTTTAGTTTCACGTCAATAACCAGACCTAAATTTTTATAGGAATTTTTAAAAGAAATTTGATTGTTGCCCAGCTTTGGGTTTATAAATTGCATTAGCTGTCCACGGATATTTTCACTACAGAATAGCATTGCAATGGATTTACTTGGATTAACTTGAAGAGAATGGTCATTAGAGGTTTTCAAAAGTCTATCAAGATCAAAGTTTAAAAGAGTATTAACAGTTTCGACTTGGTTAGGACAAAAAGATTTGTATATCTGAGTGTCGTCTGCGTATAGGTGATGTTTGCAATGCTTAAGTGAGTTGATAAAATTAAATGTGTAAATACTGTAAAGAAGAGGACCTAAAATGCTACCCTGAGGTACCCCTGTCGTGACCAGAAGCATATCTGAGTAATTTCCATCACAGACTACCCTCTGGTACCTATCAGTTAAAAAGGATAATACGAGAGAGAGTGCAGTCTCCCTAAAGCCAAGATACTTTAAAATTGACAATAACAGTTGATGATTAATCATGTCAAAGGCTTTTGTATAATCAATCATAATCAACAAGGTGGCCTCACTCTCATCCTGTGCTCTCACAATATCATCGATGACATCAGATAGAGCTATAGTGCAACTGTAACCCGCTCTAAACCCGGATTGTTTAAAGGGAATTATATTATTTGTTGTCACATACGATAAAATTTGTTGTTGCATGACCTTTTCTAAAAGCTTAGAGAGGGTTGGCAGAATTGAAATAGACCTCAAATGTCCGAACTCGGAGGGATTATTAATTTTTGGTAATGGAACCACATTTGCGAGCTTCCAGTCTTTTGGAAAGTACGATTCTTGAAGGCAACACTTAATTATATAAGTAATGTAAGGGACGATAAAGGGACAACACAAAATAATTAGAGTTATGTTCAAACTATCTGCTCCAAAAGCCTTGGATTTAATATTTACGAGAAGTTTCAAAATAGTCTCCTCTGACACTATGTTAAATTTAAATTGTTTATCAGGTAACAGCAAATGATTATTATAAAAATCTACTAAGTCATTATTAGGTGCGGCTACTGGTAATCTATGAAAAAAAGAGTTTATTTCATTGACATTTTTTAGATTATCAGGGAGACAATTTCGTTTTTTATTTATAATTTTTAACTTTCTTAGCTCATTCCACTGTTCTTTGGGAGAGGAATTTTGAAATTTGTAATTGAGGTAAGCTTTTTTTTCATTTCTAATTGAAGAAGTTACTAGGTTTCTAAGTTGTTTATAGTATCTCCAGTGTTCAGGATCTCTAGTGCGATGAAACCTATTAAGAGCTTGATTTTTTAGTCTTTTCATAAATTTAATGTTGTCTGTCATCCAGGGAGTGTAGGGTCTAATTACACCTTTTTTAACCTGTACAGGGGCATGCATATCGAATATAGATAAAATTGTATTAGTTAAAAAATCAACCTTCGTATCTATATCATTTAAAAAGAATATGTTATGCCATGGTGCACTTTCCAAATCTAACTGAAAATCGACAAGGTTTATACCTATTTTTTAGTGCTCTGTAAGCATATTGAGTTTCCTTTGGCTCGATGTGGTTCATGGTTAAGGATATGTAGATTAGAAAGTAATCAGAAATACCGACATCTCTCACACCCGAGTCAAGTACACTCTCCGGATTGCAACAAGCAAGATCAATAAGTGTAGTACTATTGGTTGAAACCCTAGTCGGCCTAGAAATAATTTGTTCAAGACTAAAAGTTGCCAAAATATGGTTAAATTGGACAGCACGTGGGGCATCAAGATCAAGCATGTTAATGTTAAAATCACCAAGACACAAAAGCTTGTCGCTTTGCGCAAAAAATTCTATTAAAACATCCTCAAAGTACGAAAAGAAATCATTGATATTTGAGCTAGGTGATCTATATATGCTACCAATTATAATGGTTTCATTCTGAAACTGAAACTTTATCCAAATATGCTCTACTATATCCCTGGATTCACTCAGCATTACCGTAAAGGCAATGTTCTTCTTGACATAAACTCCGACACCACCACCACGCCCCAACCGATCCACCCTAGCAAACACATAGTTATCTAAATCCACTGTTTGATTACTGATGTTAGGAGATAACCAGCTTTCTGAAATACCAATTACGTCATAATTATTAGAGTTTATATAATCTTTAAAAATATCGAAATTGTTTAGTAGCGACCTCACATTTAAATGAGCACAACACAGCATAACAGGAAAATGGGTTAATAATAGGTAGGTTAACAAAAATAGTAGGGGAAAAAGAAGAAAGAATAGGTAAAATTATAGTAAAAATAATTAGAGTATTATCTACAATAAGTAATAACCTACTAACGAGCCTACTAATGAGTATTACTATTATTGTTGACAAGAAGTCGCAGCAGTTTTATATTTGAATAATCATAAAAGTGAAAATACAAAAACAATTCCCAAAAACAAGTTCCCAAAAAACATTGACTTTTAATCAACAACTATAAAAAAAAGATGTTTACAAATATACACCTAATAGAAACAATATCTAATTAAAAGGAAACAATAGGTGCAAAATTGTATTTTAATTAAAGTAGCAAGAGCATATTCTCAATAAAGAATTATAATTAACCTAAATAAAATTTAGTAATCCCTTTCAAACAAGTAAATAAATAATAAGTTCTGTTATTGAACCCATTTCGAGAATAATAAGAAGACAATAATAGGGGTCTATTATAGTACTTAAGGCAAAAAAAATCGAATTTCAAGGCTTACATTTTACAAAATCTTATATATCAGACATACATGTTTAGTTTTTTAGCCTCAGCAAGTCCTCAGTTTTATTAATCCGATGAACACTATCACCCACTCTAACATAAATTAGTCCGTTAAGACACCATGCACTTTTACTGGAAAATTTATTCACCGCGGCGGACAACAGATCTAACCGATTTTTTGTTAAATCTTCCTTTACCTGAATGTTCTTTTCACGTAAATGTTTTCGATTTTTTAAAACAGCGGTACGGTCCACATCACGACAAAAGCGAAGCAGCACTGCCGGAGGTTTGTTATTAGCTGGGTTTTGATTCTTAAAGGCCACTCTGTGACACTTGTTTATTTGCGAATCGGAAATATTTACATTCATTTGTTTAAAGATGTCCTGCATCTTGGAACGTAAATTTTCGTTTTCACTCATGGTTACGCCAAAAACTCTTACATTAAGATTCCTGGAGGATTGCTCTTGATTTTCAAGAGCGGCCTGCATTTCGCAATTAATGCTTTTAAGATCGCAAATTTCTTGTTGTAGCTTGGAGATCCGCTGCTCTTGCTCCTTTAGTTTTACATCATATCTTTTTTCCAAGATGTGGGTCACTTTCTCAGCCACAGATTGCAAAAATTGATCAGTAAAAATTCCCTTAATCTTCTCGATGTCATTATCTGATAAACCCATGTTGAAGCTTAAAGTCCAAAATCGCTTGGCGCGTACAAAACTAACCTTAAATGGTACACAACAAGGCACACTTAACTTTTCGGCCACTCAAGGGTTCAGCTTGAAATTTTTTTCACACTAAGGGCTGACTAGACACTATATTAACCAAATTATACGTTATTGGGTTAAAAAAAATTGATTTTCACTAAGAAAAACTATATTAATCACGCTGCTGCGACACTCGTGTGTTCATTCAACCAGCGCCATCTGTATAAAATATATTAACCACATTAAGGGACTTTTTAAAATAAGCTTTCTACACACTTAGGATAACAGCTAAGCTATTATATTGTTATCTAGGTGTAGGTACCCTATTTAAGCTAAAAATGAAATATCAATGAGTTGAATTTAGACAAACACGAAAATTAAAATTCACCGTTTGCTTTATAAAAAACTCTAGTTAAAAGATTACTTCAGTTATAATTATGAAAGCATAAAAGTTAAAATTACAGATAAAAAAAATAAAAACAAAATACCGTTTTTTTTACTAAAGACGGCATTGCAGTAGGTCGATTAATTCAATTTCCAAAGAAATAAACAGTACTTTCTTTTGCGGTAACGATTTAAAGATAAACAAAACTTCCATATTGGAATCGGGGTGCTTCTAAGGTATCAAGAGACTTAGCTTCTAGGTTACTTTCCAAAAAATTCGACTATTCTCTAGTCTCATTCAACAGGTACCTAGTTAAAGGTGGCAATCGGTAAACATTTTCAATGAAATTACCAACCTTTGTTGTAATAATTGGCACTCGGAATATATTCACTTAGTAAGTTTTACAAAAAAGATAAAAAAAAAACGGGAAAATAAAAGAAATTCCCTGATGGAATGGTTAGATCATTCCACCCGAAGTTCCACCAATTGCATAGGGTGTGCTTTAAATATTTTTTTAACGAATGCACGTGATTATGAAGAGGAGTAAGATTGGTTGGACAATCTTTCTAGATTTTTCTCGAATATGATCTGAACATCGTTCGTAAGTAATACGCTCATTTAATCACGTAGGCCATCCTTACGGATTTTAGGAACTATTGGAAAGTTTTTAACGACAGGGTCGGTTTATATATCAAAAGGAAACACTTAAAGATAAATTAATTGAATAATTGGTTTTTAAAAATGCTACAATGTAAATAAAAGAGTAGATAAATATGAGATTGGGGGGTTAGAGGAAGAAGAAAGTTGAGTAGATTGATAAAATAAATGAAGACTTAAACGAGAAAAATTGGAGAAGAAAGATTGTATTAAATACAGAGGGTGAAAAAAAGAAAGCTAAAGCCGACCCAAAGTAGGCTTGGGATAAGGTTAAGAGAAAGGAGATCTGTCAGCTTGATAGACATCTAGAAAAGTATTATGCTATGGTTTAACATCCCATCATTGTTTATAAAAAAAACTTTCAGTTGAATTAAAAATTTATTTACAGCATTAGGTTACTATACCTGTGTATTAACTACATTTAATAGGTTTTTCGTTTTAATTTACCTTTTTGTGTAAAGTATTTTGAACAAAGGAGCTCGCACAAGATCAATGGAAAGTACTTCCCGTTAAATTGACTGAAATTTTGTGACTAGATTGTAACCTCTTTTTTTCCTAATGATGTTAAATGCTCGTTTTATAGAGGTTAACCAATGCGAACGGCATTCAGGGGGTAGGAGGAGAGCGAGCGTGGATTCGAACGAGCTAGATGATACAGTATTGGAAAGATATAAAGGGATATATGTGCTAGAAGAATAAAAGATAAAAGAAATTAAAAGGGACTAAAGAGAAAATGAATGAAATAAAGGAAAAGGAATATGGGCGCCACTTATTTTTTTATCATAAGGAGGGAAAATATAAGAAACCTAGATGGAAAAAAAATTAAATATGTATGTTGGATAAAATAATTTATCAGCTGTTGTAATAAGGTTAAAATTACACACTCTTATTTGCAAAACTAGAAAGATAAAGTTATACTTACTTTTTTCTTTACTTATCACAATGGCAACAGTTCTATTAGTGAGATAAAGATGTTTTCATAAATCAAAATTTATAATTTAGATACGTCCCGTTCTTTCCATTGATTACAATAGATCAGAATAACTTACACCAGGTCGGAAAGAAAACATATAGTTAAACAATAAACAATATTTATTACTCAAGGTGGTAATAAGTCAGATGTACAAGAAATAGAATATTAAACATATAAAATACCAACAGTCTAAACACAGTAGGGTTTAATCATACAGATAACTAATACTACACATCCAATAACAGCTAAGTAATATTGTATTGTTATTTTTTGTGTACCCAATTAAGCAAAACGTGAAATAAAAGAGATTAAAGTGTGATAAAATGTTAAATCAAGAAATACTAAATCACCTTTAGCTTAAAATTTTAACTCGAGTTAAAAAAAATGGAGTACCATATAACAGTTCAAGTTTAGTAATTAAACATATGAGAGATATTGAGAGATACAAAAATTTATCAATAAAATGCGTTACAAAAAAACTAAATCACACCCTGTACACCGCAACCACTGTTGATTTAATCAGGTGTTACATAGGTATAACTACAAGTGAACGTAGCTTTTTAACCTTTTCACTTAATTCACGGATTCCGGTTTTTTCATGAACTGAGTTATTTACGGTCGTTTACGAACACTAAATACATTACTTCTCCATACGTGGGTAATTATCATGTAGTGAACAATTAAATCCAATATTCAAAGAAATAAATGGTACCAGATCTTTTCTTGTAGTAAAGCAATAGTAATAATTCAAAAACACTTACAGTTTGGTTCCTAGGTAGTATAATTAGGTACAAACCTAATTTCGGCAATGCGGCAAAATTCAGCTACTTATAAGTCTCAAACATCGGTAATTATCGATAACTTTTCATCAGAACAATTAACTATCACTAATAAACTGACTTTAACTTCATTAGAAACGCTAAAAGACTTTTTATTTTAAGCGTCTCAAGGTAAAAAAACCGCCAAAACTGGATTTAACGTTGACAGAGAAACTATTGCTACTGCTGTTCCGCCCTAACTGACTTGAAAAAAAACCGTTGTTACCCCTTTAATAGCGTCCTCACTCTCCTGAACACGCCATTTCATTGGTCAGTTATGGTGTCAGATTGTATTTGACCGTTAAAATCTCAACGTTCACGAATCTATTTTATCACGTAGGCAAATATACTCGTTATATCTTTGATATTATATTTCGATTCGAGTACAGGGTGGTAATAAATAAAAAAAATGATTAAGAAGAAATTTTATCATGCAGGTTTTTTAAGAATACTACAAGATAAGTTCTAAGTGAGTAGAACAAATATCTTAATGGGCACCAAGCTTAAAAATAAACAATTTAAATGACCCTCAACCGTGATAACGTATTCGAAATCAGCAAACCCAAAAACCCTATGCTATCCTAGGATTTTTGGGAAAAATTTACTAGTGAGATCTATATATACTCAGTATATCAAATGTTGACCTGCTCAGTAAATCACTGATTTTTGGTGAAATTTCAAACATCTATATCTCAAAAATTAACATTTAACATCTGTTTAAAATCGTCATCAATACCAAGGATATGGAAATCGTCAAAGGTCTGTAAGGTGACAGACTTGACCATAGCATTCTGTTTAAAAAACTTGTTTCCTTTGGATTATCTTCTAAGTTAATGAAACTAAATCCTACTTATGGGATCGAAAGCAATATGTGCAGCTCAATGGTTTTAAATTTGCTAAGTATACTGCTTCTTCCGGTGTTCCACAAGGATCTAATCTAGGGCCGCTGCTTTTTAATAGCTTTATTAATGATATTGCTCAAGTTTTAAATGTAAATTTCCTTATATATGCCGATGATTTAAAACTGTACAAGTGGAGAACATGGGTGATAGCGATAATCTCTCGGAAAATTTAGGACGTGTTGTTGAATGGTGTTACCGTAATAATTTGCCTCTAAACCCGGATAAATGTAGAGTTTTGTTCTGCAGCTTTATACGATAACTCAATAGAGAGAATTGTTTTTGAGCGACCGGAAACATTTACGGATCTTGGCGTCACATTTGATAATGAACTATCATTTAATAAGCACATTGATAATGTATCCTCCTCATATCGCATATATGGGTTAATTGCACGTAACTCTATTGATTTTAAGAAGACTTCCACATTAAAAACTCTGTTTTATGCTTTTATAAGTTCAGTTGTTTGGAGTCCATATTATCAATATCATATAGATTGAATAGAAGCAAATCAAAGACGATTTTCAAAACTGATAATCCTGAAAATTGATGACATTTATCCATCAATAGGCATTCCTCACTGCGAGCTATTAGTAAGGCATAAACTTTGCAGTCTCGAAAGAAGGCATTATTATTACAGCGTAGTGTTAACTTATAAAATCATTAAAAGTCTTATTGACTGCCGGACATTATTGGAAAATTTTAATATTTCCGACCCTAGAATTTCTACCAGACACCCTAATACTTTTTATGCCAATTTATCTCACACAAATATTTTGGAGAATTCTCCGCTTCATATAATATGTAAAAGGACGAGTAATGTTAGCCAGGATCTAAATATATTTTATGCACGACCGGGCGGTAAAGTACAGATTATTACATACATTTAGCGGGCGTAAAGTGCCACTTTAGCGCCCGTGGACTACTTTACCGCCCGCCGGGCGATAAAGTGTAAATGGCGGGCGGTAAAGTAATTTTTTTGTCTTAAATATTGAAATACTTGCAATCATCTAAACTGACAATGAGTCTAAATAAAAATGGCCACCACCTATTTTGAGAGGTGAATGGTTATACAGGGTAAGTTGTTAATAATATCGAGGTTCGAGGTATAAATTTCATGCAAGTTGAAATGGCATTTATATTAAATTGTTCACAAAAAATAAAAATAAAAAATATCCTTTATAAGTATTATTATTAAAAGAATCGTTGACATCGTTGATATTTGACAGCTGACAGATAATATTTTACATGTGACAGTAGAGATTTGACATTTCACATTTGACAGTTGAAACTTGACAGTTGACGTTTGATATTTGACAGTTGACATTTGATAGTTGCCAGTTGACATTTGACAGTTGTCATTTGACAGTTAACATTTGACATTTTACAGTTGACATTTGACAGTGGACATTTCACAGTTGACATTTCACAGTTGACATTTGACAGTTAACATTTGACAGTTGATATTTGACATTTGACTTTTGTCAATTGACAGTTGCCATTTGACAGTTGATATTTCACAGTTGACATTTGACAGTTGATATTTGACATTTGACTTTTGTCAATTGACAGTTGACTTTTTCAATTGACAGTGCAATTTTTTTTATAAATGATTATTAAATCGGTCGTGCATAAAAGTTTGTATGTATTTCGGGCGTAAACAGCGTTTATGGACCTTACGTGTTAATAGCCCTCGCCTGCGGCTCGGCCTCTTATTTACACGTTGCGGTCCATAAACGCCTGTTTTACGCCCTTGATACATAAATAACTATTATTGTAAGCTGTCTAATATAAAATCTTACTTCTTATCATAATTAGTTAAATTGGTTAATTTGTTAATTAGAAATTATTGTGTATGTGCAATTGCTGCTCTGTAATTGGGTTTAAGACCTGTAGCGTATTGTACATAAATAAAAATTGTCCATTTTTAAGCTTGATACCTATTGAGACTTTTGTTCTACTCACATAGATTCATTGATTTTGTGCGGGATCCTTTCACATTTGAAAGTTTTGTCAGTATTTTTAAATTAGCGGATTCTATGAAACATTTTGATCAAATTTTATATTTAAAGAGCTTTTCGGCAGTGTGAGTTTTAATATGAATTTTTAAGTTAATGGATTGTGTGAAACATTTTGAACAAATTTTACATTTAAAAGGTTTTTCACCAGTGTGAGTTCTAATATGACTTTCTAAATGACTGGATTGTGTAAAACATTTTGAACAAATTTTACATTTAAAAGGTCTCTCGTCAGTGTGAGTTTTAATATGAGTTTTAAAGTGACTGGAATTTCTGAAACATTTAGAACAAATTTCACATTTAAAAGGTTTCTCGTTAGTGTGAGTTCTAATATGACATGTTAAACTAGTGGATTGTGTGAAACATTTCGAGCAAATTTCACATTTAAAAGGTTTTTCGTCAGTGTGAGTTCTAATATGAGTTTTTAAGTTAATGGATTGTGTGAAACATTTTGAACAAACTTTACATTTAAAAGGTTTTTCATCAGTATGAGTTCTAATATGAGTTTTTAACTTATCGATTACATCGTTATTTGTTTGGCCTGGCCTAATAATATTTAATTTCTTTAATTTCTCGTCTATTTTGCTACGTATTTTTGGCCTGGCCTACGAAGGTTTGATTTTTAATTTACCGAGTTTTGTTGCGTCGTCGCAGACTTGATTTCAGTAGAAGAAGGGAACTTTTGTTCTCTCGGAAATTGTGTCGCTACCTTAATTTTTTTTACAATTTGTGCTTCAAAGTCTGCAGACCTATCTAAAACCTTCTCCCTTCGGGTGAGTAAAAATTAATTTGTTTTAAATTTTTTAGTAATAGTCAAAAACTTGGTGAATGTATTTTATTGATTATAATAGTTTTATTGTTCTAACTTTTAAATTATTTCGATTACAATCGTTGTATAAATCAGTTTTTATTGTGTTAAAAATAGTAAACAGTTCAAGTGATTAACTTTTTTTCTATCTCGAACTTGGAGAAACCTTGAATGATTGTAATCGAAATTAAGGTTTAGTGAGACGGAGTTTTGACGGTTTTCATTTTTATTTCATAGGCCGATTGCCAAATGTTGAAGGGTCCTACGATAGGATTAAAAGCCAGGAAGCAATTTTTTACAAAAGAAGCTTGGTCATTCTGACAACTATTTTTTTTGGGCTGTCTTCTACCGGCGGTAGAAAAAGAAAAAACATCTTGACTTCGACTTCAGGCCCAGTACCAAATCCGGAAGTTACCTTTGAAAACCATCTTGCCTTCGACTTCAGGTCCTGTACCAATTCCTGAAGAGTACCATATGAAAACATCTTGCCATCGACTTCGGTGCCGTCCTAAATCTCCGCATTCACCTTCAGTTTAGAGGAAGAATCCAAATAAGATAAGAAAGATATTTAATCACTTAAAATAACTAACTTCTAGTTAATTTTTCTAAATTCATTTAATCTGAATAAACGATTTTAACTGATTTAACCTCTTTTATTTGCTTGTCTGTATTTTGGCGCCCTTATATATTTGTTTGGGGGGAGTTAGAGAAAAGAACCAGAAAGAAGCCACGATCCCTGGAGCTAGCAAGGGTAAATAAACGTTACAAATTGACTTTGTACGTTACAACGATTGAAACATTTTGAACAAATTTTACATTTAAAAGGTCTCTCGTCAGTGTGAGTTTTAATATGAGTTTTTAAGTGACTGGAATTTATGAAACATTTAGAACAAATTTCACATTTAAAAGGTTTCTCGTTAGTGTGAGTTCTAATATGACATTTTAAACTAGTGGATTGTGTGAAACATTTCGAGCAAATTTCACATTTAAAAGGTTTTTCACCAGTGTGAGTTCTAATATGAGTTTTTAACTTATCGGAACGATTGAAACATTTTGAACAAATTTTACATTTAAAAGCTTTCTCGTCACTGTGAGTTCTAATATGAGTTTTTAAGTTACTGGATTGTTTGAAACATTTTGAACAAATTTTACATTTAAAAGGTTTCTCGTCACTGTGACTTCTAATATGAACTTTTAAAATAGTGGAATATGTAAAACATTTTGAACAAAACTTACATTTAAAAGATTTTTCGTCAGTGTGAGTTCTAATATGACATTTTAAAGTATCGGATTGTGTGAAACTTTTCGAACAAATCTTACATTTAAAAGGTTTTTCGCCATTGTGGGTTTTAATATATTATTTTATATCACTTTGTTGTGTGAAGCTATGCGCCCTTATCTGTTTGTTTAAATAACTAAAATCTTGTCGGTTAATACGTTTTGTGACAGAATGAGTCCTTCTTACGTTCACAGATTTTTTCGATTTATCGAAAAAGTGGTAAATGTAAAAATGGTTTAAAAATAACAATTTATCACAGAAAAAAATTCCACAAGATGAACAGGTTCCATAGAATTTTACAAAGTGGAGTTGCCATTTTTTTGCCGCTGATAGAAAACCTGAAAACATATAAGCACACATTAGGATAAATAATGATACAATTAGCAGTAATAATAGCAAATACTAAATCTTAAATGCTTTGACACAAAAATATTATTGGATTTTTTTATTGAAGAAATTTATTTAAACACTAACTATAGTAGAGAGCCGAATTAGTTTAGTCTGACTTCATTATGTACGATTCGGCCCATCTTTAAGCAACACATTTTCACTATTTTTACAATTTAGTCGAAATTAAAGGATGCACGGCTCATACTAACTTTAAATTCGTATTCTGCGGTGTGTGCTGGTGTTAAGAAAGGTACCAAAATTTGTTTTACTTTCATATCCGATGTCCAAAATTTTTTCTCCACCGTTTCGGTATTCTTAATGTAGTTCTTACATAGTGTCCCGGGTAACATGATAAATTGCTTTTTCGAATATTTTTTTAAATCAGCTATTTTAAATGTTGTGTTGTTTTATGCAACCTCGTTCTTAACTCTATGGGATTTAATTCGCAGTGCTAAAGAGGTAAAGGACAGTAAAGCATTGCCCTTTGACCATTTTATCGACTATTGTTTTCTGGTTGTCCGTTTTATGATCTCTTACAATAGCCAAAAGTTCTCTTCTTAACATTGTATCGTCGCACGAAATATTTTTGGATTTTAACCAAGCGAAGATATCTCCTTTTCTCCAGGTCGTACATACAATCTTCTTCATTTACCAATTATGATACCATGCATTTTCCATAAACATTACCGATCCAGGATCCAGAAGCAACAAAGTAGTTTGGAACCAATCTTCAAAAACGTTCGACTTCAAAGTGTCGAATTACATGCTGGTAGGTGGAGTCGGATGTACAAACAACTTTTTATTGTATGTTAGGGTTATCATCGTCCCAGAATCTTTGTTTCTCCAATTTATCGTTCTTCCGAATTGGAAATCAATGTTGAATAGAGATGGCCAGAAGTACTTTCAATAAATTCAAAAGGGTTTTTACCAATACCGAATTGGACCTCATCCTACAAAGCTGATTTGCAAAATGTGGTCAGTGTTGCTCTATGGAAAGGAGGGTTGGACATTAAAAGTAAACTCCCTGAACAGACTCGAAGCATTCGAAATATGGATATACTGGCGAATACTAAAAGTCATATGGACAGCTGAAAAAACAAACGAGGAAATACTACAAACAGTTAACAGAGAACACGAATTACTAAACAACATTAATCAAATTAATGAAATATTGGAAAAAAATGAATAACATGTTAGACCCAAAATATTCTAAAATGTTGAAGTCAGAAGTTGCTGATAATTCTTCGAAGTACGTTAATTTTCTATATCAGTCTAATGGCTTAATAATCATACTTTTTATGACGATGTTAATACACAAAGACTTACGTTTTTTAGAACTTGGATCCTGTCTCCTGGAATATTTTTTGATGCGTCGCTCTAAATGTAATTCTTTATCAAAATTTTGAAATTCCATTTTAAAATCCGGTAAATCGCAAATAGAGTGTAATTCTTCTTTTTTAATGTCACATTGAAGATTCATCTCATGATTAGTTTGACTAGAAATATCATTTTTACTGCTTATTAACATTTCACTTTTAGTAATGAAAGAATTTATTGAAGAATTATTCATTGTTACAAATTGTTGAGAGTCTTCATATTCGAATTTCGGTTCTTTCTTAAAAATACTACTTTTGTAGGGCTGTTCTTGAACTAAAATCAAAAATAAAATAATGTAATGCTTTAATCTATATATATAAAACTCAAAGGTGACTGACTGACTGACTGATATAGTGATCTATCAACGCAGAGCCCAAACCACTGAAGGGATGGGGCTGAAATTTGGCACGCAGGTAGATGTTATAACGTAGGCA
This sequence comes from Altica lythri, assembly GCA_964028335.1. Taxonomy (NCBI): domain Eukaryota; kingdom Metazoa; phylum Arthropoda; class Insecta; order Coleoptera; family Chrysomelidae; genus Altica; species Altica lythri. Next base: position 36,470 of record CAXIIO010000116.1, on the reverse strand, counting down.
TCCGCTAAGAAAGGATTTTGATTAATTCCACCCCCAACGGGATAAAATAGGAGATGAAAGTTTGTATGATCTATCAACGCACAGCTCAAATTGCTGGACGGATGGGGCTGAAATTTGGCATGCAGGTAGATGTTATGACGTAGGCATCCGCTAAGAAATGATTTTGATTAATTCCACCCCCAAGGGCATAAAATAGGGGATGAAAGTTTGTATGAAACTTTGTCAATTTTAAAACGTTTGGGCTAAAACTTTGCATGCATATAGTTACTACGACGAAGGCATCCCCTAAGAAAGGATTTTGATTAATTCCACCCCTAAGGGGATAAAATAGGGGATGAAAGTTTTTATGAAACTTTGTCAATTTTAAACCGATCGGGCTGAGATTTTGCATACATATAGCATGCAAGTTTTTAAAGTTTAAAAAAAATAATAGTCTAATACCACTCGCGCTTTACTGAGCGGGGTGTGTGGAGCGGTGAGACGGTAGCACGCTGCTGCTGGCCGACATGAAACTGTCGATAGACGCGTAGAGTCTTGAAAATTCGAGAATAAATTTGTTTTATTACGTAGTGGTGTACTAAGAAATTACTTTTTTAAATTCCATCCCTAAGGATTTAAAAAAGCGGTTGCAAATTTGTATGAAACTCGGTGGCAAAAAACTAAAGACCACGCGGATGAAGTCGCGGGCGGCCGCTAGTATATAAATAAGATCACAGGTTTTTTGCATTATTGTTGGTCATGACATTTTGACAAATTTAGCTTCAATTCGTTTTTTATGTCACACTAGAATTTTTAAACTATTAAATATGGAGGGTAGAAGAAAGGAGAACCAACTGGACCTGTCCCGGCGCACAATATCAGAGATATATAAAAAACAAAAATATCTCTGGATAGATCTCAATTTGCTCCGTTCATCTGTGCTATTCCGGTAATTTGATCCCATCCCAGAGTCTGCAAAAAAATTGCTAAACATACGCTATCAAAATCAGCGTATAATTCAGGAACAATGGCGTCTAAGGTGTGGATTCTCCGACTAATAATTTGCTCCGTTGCTAATCTAATTAGCTCCGTATGAAAAACAACGAATTTTTTATTATTTTCCATGAAATACTTAAAAAAGAAACTTACGACGTGCATACGTACTGCGCATGTGCGCAGATCATTCGGCTCGCGTCTACGACCGGCCTGCGATATAAGTTTTGTTAAAAATAAGTCTTAAGATCTAATTTATTTGAGGAACAATGTGATACTATTTGATGAAATCGATATTCTGTATCTATAAGAAGAAAATCGAACGATTTTATTCCTAGAACGAACATTCATCATCTGTGATTTTTATAATTTAGAGTTCATTTTTAAATATATATATATATATATATATATATATATATATATATATATATATATACGAATAATGGTATAGTGACTGGTTCAATATAACGTGAAGTCAATCGTGGAGTTGCAGTCAACGTTTGGCCAAGGTAAGTAAAGAAAACTCTTTGATTTCAGTCAAGCTTTCGAATTTATTTAATTCTTCTTCAGGACATCTGTGGTGAAGAACAATTTTTATAAAATAAAGAAATATTGTTACAAATGTGATGACTTACTAATCGTGAGGTTATAAGAGAAGCGACGAATTCCGTTTGACAACATTACACTAATAAAACATTTTAAAATTCAGGTACATCACTATTAAAATACATAAAAATATATACATTTACACCATAAAACTTATTATTTTGTTATTTTTAGCATGGAGGTTTGTTTGTCTGTAAATGATTGAATTTTAATGTATCTTCAATTTCCTTTTTTATTTGTGTGTTTTTTATATATGGTTTTTATTTTAACACAGTAGGAGAGCAAAACATTTTGATGATTTATTTATTTAGATTTTATTATTATATCAAGTAAAATTCTGTAGTCATGAAATGCGGGATTTTAATTTCAAAAATTTATTTGTTAAATTTTATGAACGTTGTTGTGTTTTTATTTTTATTTATTTTAGTGTTATATTAATCTTTATGTTTGTAATCATGTTTTAATTTATTAATAGTTTATTTATCTTTATATTTATATATTAAATTTTTTTTTTTTTTTATTTATATTTATTTTTGAAACGACAGAATGTAACAATAAATATTACTCAGCCCTTCTATATCCGATTTTCTATTAATACATTTTTCCCTTCTGTCAATGTGTGTCATTTCTAAGAATAATCGTTTCTTAAGGTTCCTTTCCCTTTCTAAAATTTTTGTTTCTTCAAATTTAAAACTATGACCATTTTTAATTGCATGTTCAGTTAATAAATATAAAGCATGCGCACTAACTGAACATGCAATTAAAAATGGTCATAGTTTTAAATTTGAAGAAACAAAAATTTTAGAAAGGGAAAGGAACCTTAAGAAACGATTATTCTTAGAAATGACACACATTGACAGAAGGGAAAAATGTATTAATAGAAAATCGGATATAGAAGGGCTGAGTAATATTTATTGTTACATTCTGTCGTTTCAAAAATAAATATAAATAAAAAAAAAAAAAAAAAACAAAATTTAATATATAAATATAAAGATAAATAAACTATTAATAAATTAAAACATGATTACAAACATAAAGATTAATAAAACACTAAAATAAATAAAAATAAAAACACAACAACGTTCATAAAATTTAACAAATAAATTTTTGAAATTAAAATCCCGCATTTCATGACTACAGAATTTTACTTGATATAATAATAAAATCTAAATAAATAAATCATCAAAATGTTTTGCTCTCCTACTGTGTTAAAATAAAAACCATATATAAAAAACACACAAATAAAAAAGGAAATTGAAGATACATTAAAATTCAATCATTTACAGACAAACAAACCTCCATGCTAAAAATAACAAAATAATAAGTTTTATGGTGTAAATGTATATATTTTTATGTATTTTAATAGTGATGTACCTGAATTTTAAAATGTTTTATTAGTGTAATGTTGTCAAACGGAATTCGTCGCTTCTCTTATAACCTCACGATTAGTAAGTCATCACATTTGTAACAATATTTCTTTATTTTATAAAAATTGTTCTTCACCACAGATGTCCTGAAGAAGAATTAAATAAATTCGAAAGCTTGACTGAAATCAAAGAGTTTTCTTTACTTACCTTGGCCAAACGTTGACTGCAACTCCACGATTGACTTCACGTTATATATATATATATATATATATATATATATATATATATATATATATATATTTATATTTAAACGGGCAATTTTTACTTAAAATATAAAAAAAATAAAAAAAAACACCGTAATTTGGCGATTTTGATATACAATTTTAGTTCTATGACGCCACCGTAAGATGGCGCAGTTAATATATAATATATCTAATCGATAAATTACAAAGTGTTGTGAAAAACATAGTAAAAACTGGTAACTAACGACAAAATATGATAAAAACGACAATAAAAAATACAAAATATAATTGTAAAAAATTTATAAAATGGTAAAAAAACGAAGTTTGCCGGGTCAGCTAGTAACTAATAAGCTAAAAATTAGATTATACATAACGGTAATTTCATTTACTTGTGAAACTTTGATATTAAGGAAAGCATCAGATATAAGTTCCCTAGAAATATGGTAAAGAAAGGTGTTAAGAAAGGTATTTTTGGAAGAAAAAGAAACAATGGGGTATCGGAAAGAAGAACACACCGAAAGAACAAAGAACCAAATATTATTTTGTATTATTTTATTATTTATTATCTCCAAAAAACCTGTATAAACTTAACAAAGTCACGACACTACACTGTTCAAAGCAAAATAGAAAATAGTTATTTCATTATCACCTGAATATTTTCAACAGTTCGTTTCTTTTAACAAAAGTGTCCATTCATACAATGCCAGAGGTTAAGATGACATAGATACATGTACCTAGAATTACTTTTTATTTTAATTTAAAACAGGATGAAATAAAATATAATACTATTTCATATTTTCGGGTTTTAAACTGATATCCTAGTAAATTTGTCGAGGTAAAAGTTTCTTCCTCGTTTAGTTTTCGATTGGGTACAATTAGAAATTTATCAATATTTACAGCTTGAAAATTTCTGTTTAACTTTAACTAATTGTAATGAAATAACTGTCTTAAAACAAGAGGCTACAGTTGTAAAAGTGCTTCTCTGTTTATAGCCGCGTTTCTTGCGTCGAGATAATTCGCGCTAATTACATGATTATACCAGCTGAAAATGCAGTATTGCTTACTCTAATATTTTAATTCTCCGGGTTGACTATTTAATTCTTGCAATACAACGCGGGGCGCAAAATTGTTTGATATAAAATCGAGAGGTGTTAAGTTTGAGAGTTGAGGCAAAAAGGACATTTTGTTTTTCCTCCTATAAAATGATAAAACAGAACTTTTCTTTTTTACCTAAAGAGTAGGTTGTAAAGGCGAATAATTCAGCAACAAATTATTGAAACATTCATTAAAATCGGTCAAAAAGGAAAATGGTATCAAACTATAAATTTGGTCAAAATTTCAAAGTGTATGTTTTTGTGCCGGTTAGTGTAGCTGACTCTGTATATAATATATTTAAACCAATCGATGTTGATTATCATTTTCAACTTTTTGTCATTATGTAAGCAATAGTTGTTCATTTTGTGACCTATATTTATTTAAAAAAAAAGGGTGTGGCAGTCAGTGGGACTGCCGGCAGAAGTTATACTTCTATGCACTGTTAACTAATAAAACTTAATAACTACAAACACAGGCAAGTAGAAATATTTTTTTTTTAAATTAACTGTATTCAATTAAATAAATACTTAGAAAAATAAGACCAGTTGATGTGTGTCCTTACTTCAAACACGAAAACCAAACAGTAAAACGATCAATGTACAAAAAACGTGTTTACAAAACCCGATTTGCTTACCGTGGGCTATTACAGATTTTAAAACACTAGAAAACAATGCAAAACATTTTCTAACAACATACAGGTACACACTTTTACAAAATTTTAACGCACTTTGAACTGCACTTTTCAGTAACTTTGCAGGAACAGGTTTTAACTTACATGCATGTCTTCGACTCAAAAGCATAGTGAAGGATATAATGCAACCATGTGACGGTATTTTAAACTACAATACAATACTCATTACTAAATATTATTATTAATATAAAATACTAAACTTAATATGTATACTTACTGGACAGAATTATAAAATAATATGTCAAACATAATGCGATACGTCAATGTAATGCAATAACAATAGCTCAGACTGTTTGTTGTATATCTATCTCTTTTCAATGCAATGAATGTTTAAACGGTATTCAAAGGACTTATAGTGATGACGAATAACATGTGTAGTAAATATTTCATCTTTGTTTTTACCGAACAATATACCTTATATGTGATTCTATCTCTCTCTTACTCACACCATTACATATGTAATGATTTTTCCATTTAGCTACACACTAATTCATTCCACAGAGTGTCCGAATAAAAGTATAACTTCAAAAAGATTTTTTATTTTTACGAAAACTAAAAAAAATGATTGTCAAAAAATTCAACGCCATCTAGCGGTTCAGTAATGAAGTTCCAACCCTGAGTAGGCCACCGTAAGGTGGCGCAGTTAATATCTTATATCTTATATATCGTATATATATCGTATATTTAAACGAGCAATTCTTACTTAAGGTTTATGACGCCACCGGAAGGTGGTGCAGTTTATATCTCACATATTTCAACAAACTCTTGCTAAATTAAATAATATGCTACCTAATATATTTAATCGATAAATTACAAAATGTAATAAGCAAATAGTATACACCTGATAACTTACGAGTAAATATGATAAAAACGATAAAATAAAAAAAAATAATTGAAAACAAAATAAAATCGTAAAAATTTGAAAAAAATAAAAAAGACATCAGTTTTATGCGGTACGAAGACCGCCGAGTCAGCTAGTTGTTTATAAAAAAAACTTGCAGTTGAATTATAAATTTACTAGCTGTTGCCCGCGACGTCGTCTGCGTGTAATTCGAATAAAATCAAGGTCTTTATGTAAGCACACGCCTGAGTAGCTCGCAGATTGCAGAATTTTTTCAGACTTAAATGACATTTATCGTTATATTTTGGACAATTCACACAATATCTTTATAAATTATAGCCTATATGTTATTCTGATCTATAAGCTACATTACTGTAAAGTTTCATTAAAATCCGTTTAGTAGTTTTTGCGTGAAAGAGGAACAAACATCCATACATCCATCCAAACAAACTTTCGCCTATATAATATTAGTAGGATAGGATAGGATTTACAGCATTAGGTTACTATTCTTGTGAATTAAATACATTTAAAAGGTTTTTCGTTTTAATTTACCTTTTTGTGTAAAACAAAGGATCCTGCACAAAATGGAAAGTACTTCCCGTTAAATTGTCAGAAATTTTCAAATTTGAAAGTTTTTTCACCATTTCTAAATCACTGAAATCTTTGAAATATTTTGATCAAATTTTATATTTAAAAAGCTTTTTGTCAGTGTGAGTGCTAATATGAGTTTTTAATTCACCGGATTGTGTGAAACATTTTGAACAAATTTTACATTTAAAAGGTTTTTCGTTAGTGTGAGTTCTAATATGAGAATTTAAATACCTGGAATTTTTGAAACATTTTGAACAAATCTTACATTTAAAACTTTTCTCGTCAGCGTGAGTTCTAATATGGGTTTTTAAGGTACTGGATTGTGTGAAACAACTCGAACAAATTTTACATTTAAAAGGTTTCTCGTCAGTATGAATTCTAATATGAGTTTTTAAGTTACTGGAATCTCTGAAACATTTCGAACATATTTTACATTTAAAAGGTTTCTCGCCAGTGTGAGTTCTAATATGAGATTTTAAGTGACCGGATTGTCTGAAACATTTTGAACAAATTTTACATTTAAAAGGTTTCTCGTCACTGTGAGTTCTCATATGGCATTTTAAACTACAGGATTGTGTGAAACATTTGAAACAAATTTTACATTTAAAAAGGTTTTCGTTAGTGTGAGTTTTAATATGAGTTTTTAAACTACTGAAATAGTTGAAACATTTTAAACAAAATTTACATTTAAAAGGTTTCTCGACACTGTGAGTTCTAATATGCACATTTAAATTACTGGATTGTGTGAAAGATTTTGAACAAATTTTACATTTAAAAGGTTTCTCGTCAGTGTGAGTTCTAATATGCTTATTTAAATTACCGGAATGTGTGAAAAATTTCGAACAAATTTTACATTTAATAGGTTTTTCGCCAGTGTGAGTTCTAATATGAGTTTTTAAGGTACTAGATTGTGTGAAACATTTAGTACAAATCTTACATTTAAAAGATTTTTGGCCAGTGTGAGTTCTAATATGCTTATTTAAATTACTGGATTCTGTGAAACATTTTAAACAAATTTTACATTCAAAAGGTTTCTCGTCAGTGTGAGTTCTAATATGACATTTTAAACTAGTGGATTGTGTGAAACATTTAGAACAAATTTTACATTTAAAAGGTTTTTCGTTAGTGTGAGTTCTAATATGAGTTTTTAAATTATTAGAATATGTGAAACATTTTGAACAAATCTTACATTTAAAACGTTTTTTGCCAGTTTGTGTTTTAATATATTTTTTCAAATTACTTTGTTGTGTGAAACTGTCCGCCCTTATCTGTTTGTTTAAATTACTAAGATCTTGTCGGTTAATATGCTTTGTGCCAGAATTATTCCTTCTTAAGTTAACAGATTTTTTTGAATTTACGAATAAGTGGTAAATATAAAAATGGTTTAAAAATAGCAATTTATCATAGAAGAATTTTCCACAAGATGAGCATGTTCCATAGAATTTTCCGAAGTAAGGTTGCCATTTTTTTGCCGCTGATAGAAAACCTGAAAACATATAAGCACACATTAGGATAAATAATGATACAATTAGCAGTAATAAAAGCAAATACTAAATCGCTCCTAAAAAGATCACTGATACTGGATACTGGTTGGTGACTGAGATTTAGAAAGGATTTAAAAGACAAAATTTAACACAAATAACCTGAACATTTTCAATTGATAAATAAGTATGCAAAAATACCAAAACTGTTATATTTTCAGTGACAAAGTGACATAAGTTTGTCAAATCTCAAAATTGTGCTGTCAAATATCAAATATTAATATATAAATAGGTATGTGAAAATTGTCGAAAGTGTCAATTGTCAAAAAATGACATTTAAGTATGTCAGATGTCAAACTTATGATATTTGTAACGTTAAATATCAAAATTGTAGTGTAAAAATGCCAAAACTGTCATATCTGCAGTGTTAAATGACAAAAAGTGACATATCAATGTGTCAAATGTCAATGTAGTTACTTTATACATTAAAATGTCAATCTTGTCGGTAAACAAACTATTTTTGACACTAATCTATTATTAAACTAACAATATAACGTCAAATGTCAATCTTGTCACTTTTCACACTAAAATGTCATACTATAAATATTCAATATTGTCAGTCAACAAATTGTCTGTAACTTTTTTATTTATTAACGGAGAAAAAGCTATAAACTATCAAAAGAAAGGAAATTTGCTCCCAAATCCAAAAATGCAACTCATTTTTTCATAACTTCTATACTTTGCAATATACGAGGGATTTACAAAATCTTTTTCTTAAATTTCCAATTCCCCCGTATATTAAAAACTATAGAAGATATAAAAAAACTAGTTACATGTTAAGATTCGGGAGAAAATTTTCTTTCTTTTGATATGTCATAACTTCTTGTCTGTTAACAAATAAGAAAGTTATACAACTTTGAATTTTTTCACTAGTTTATGAAGAATTTGGACAAAATTAAAAAGTTGCGAAAAATTTTAAAGTTATGTAACTTTTTTATTTGTCAACGGACAAGAAGTTATAACATATCAAAAGAAAGGAAATTTTCTCCCGAATCTTAACATGTAACTAGTTTTTACATATCTTCTATAGTTTTCGGTATACGAGGGAATTACAAATTTAAGAAAAAGATTTTGTAAATCCCTCGTATATTATAAAGTATACAAGTTATGAAAAACTTTACTAAATTTTTAACAATTTTTATTTTTCTTTTAATTTTATTCTGAATGAAAACTGTCATAATTTACATAAAATTCGATTCAAAATCGAATAAAACTGTTTTTTTGTATAGAAATCGATTTACTCATGAAAGTCTGTAACTTTTTTATTTATTAACGAAAAAAAAAGCTATAAACTATCAAAAGAAAGGAAATTTGCTCCCAAATCCAAAAATGCAACTCATTTTTTCATAACTTGTATACTTTATAATATACGAGGGATTTACAAAATATTTTTCTTAAATTTGTAATTCCCTCGTATATCGAAAACTATAGAAGATATGTAAAAACTAGTTACCTACATGTTAAGATTCGTGAGAAAAACAATCTAATGGCATTTTGAGATTCCAGAGAAAATTTCCTTTCTTTTGATATGTCATAACTTCTTGTCTGTTTACAAATAAGAAAGTTATGCAACTTTGAAATTTTTCACTACTTTATTAAGAACTTTGATGACAAAAATTAAAAAGTTGCGAAGAATTTCAAAGTTATGTAACTTTTTTATTTGTCAACGGACAAAAAGTTATAACCTATCAAAAGAAAGGAAATTTTCTCCGGAATCTCAAAATGCCATTAGATTTTTTATACCTAACTATTGTAGTTTTCGATATACGAGGGATGTACAAATTCAAAACAAGATTTTGTAATTCCCTCGTATACCAAAAAGTATAAAAACTATGAAAAAATGAATTGTATTTTTGGATTCAGGAGAAAATTTCCTTTCTTTTGACAGTTTATTACTTTTTGTTCGTTAACAAATAAAAAAGTTACAGACTTTTATGTTTAGATATTGTAAAATCACATTCTAACCGTCAATGTTGAAAAATCGGTTTTTGATCGTTTTTTTTATGCAAAAAAATCATAAAAATTATAATCAATCGTTAAAAATCGATTGAAAATCGTAAAGAACTATAAAAAAATTGTTACAAATGTTGAAAATTCGTAAAAAAATTTTGAAAATCTAGGATACTAATCACTAAAAAAATCGATAAAACACAACAGAAATGGAAAAAAAAATTATAAAAATTGTGTAAAACTGTCAGAAATTCATAAAAATCGTACAAAAATCGATAAAAATCCCTCAAAATTGTAAAAAAAAAACTACAAAAATCACTCAAAATCGAAAAAATTATCCACAAAGACTTACGTTTTTTACAACTTGAATCCTGTTTCCTCGAATATCTTTTGATGCTTGGCTCTGAATTTAATTCTTCATCAGAATCTTGAAATTCCATTTTAAAATCCGGTAAATCACAAACAGAATGCAATTGTTCTTTTTTAATGTCAAAATCAATATTCATCTCTTGATCAGTTTGAGTTAAAAGATCATTTTCACTTTTAATTAACATTTCACTTTTAATAGTGAAAGAAGAATTTATTGAAGAATTATCCATTGTTACGAATGAAAACTATAAAAGATATGAAAAAACTAATTAGAATTTTGGATTTCTGAGAAAATTTCTTATCGTTTCCAATTATTATAAGAGAAAACTGAATTTGATTTCTACTTTTCCACAACAACAACAACGTGGAACGCAACCAAGGATGTTATATATACTACGCGTAGTATATACATAGAGATATAAGATATAGAGGACGGGAGCCAGCCGATACGACCAAGACGAAATAGAAAGAGAGAGGACAACTAGTGCGTCGGTGCCGATACGACCAGCACGAAATAGAAAGATAGAGGACAACTAGTGCGTCGGTTTATCTTTGTCTAATCACATGCGCAACAGGCGAGTCTCTCACTTTCTATTCCGTGCTGGCTTTCACTTGTGTGCGTTCCTATGGCTCACGTGCTCTAATATCTCTATGAGTATATATAACATCCTTGAACGCAACTAAACAATTCTACTTTATCGACTGTCAATACTGTCAATTAGTGTTAAAGAATTAAAAGTTCCACTGGTGTTTTATAGATGGCGTATACATGATTTTATTTCTTATTTGTTTAAGTTTACATATAAGTAATAAAAATTTATATTATTTATGTTTAAACTTGTCTTTTATCTTTATAATTACAAATATTTTTTTAATCCGAATTGACATAAATACATTATTAAAAGAATTAACTCAATTGGTCGAATAGCCACCGCATCCGACGCCTTATTCTAGAATCAATTTACAATATACAGTTTTATAATTAAATTATTTGTTTAGTAAGTGAAAAATTAATAATAAATATATAATCAGCGAATAACTTTATACATATTTAATATAAAACATTACGTTTTTTATAAAAAATAAAAATTATTGATATAAAAGCTTGTTGGCGCCATCTATTAAACAGAATTGGAACTTCTTACTACTTAAAAGCAACTTATTTTCGTATAATTTATTTATAATTTTGGTTCCGATAATAACAATCCGACCAATTATAATTCAAAAATTCAATTTTAAACATATTTAATATGAATTAGTATCATTTACGTTAAAAATTAAACAATTTAGTACTAAAAATATATGCTCGCCATCTATACGACAATGATTGGACTAATACTCGTTCAATTTACAATATACAGTTGTGTATTAAAATTATTTGTTTACTAAATAGAAAATTAATAATAAATACATAATCAGAGGATAATTTTGGGTCACTGAAGTTAGCCCCCCAAGATTTATTTTTTTAACTTTTTTTTTACTGTATCGTTTGTTCGTCGTTTGTTCTTTATTGTTCTCTATAAACATTTGTTTGTTCTCCCTTAGTTAATTTAAAAAAAAAATAATTAAAAATGAACCTTGAAGTTAGCCCCTTTTATTGCAATTGTGATGATTTTGTTATTATTACGGGACAATAAATCTCTTTTTATGATTGTTCATGTCTAAAAAACGTTTGTTCTTACTTCACATAGCTTATTTTTTGTTTAATTAGCATTTTAAATTAATTTAATATTTTTATCCTAAATATTCATACTGCGCATGCGTCAAATTTACGTTCAAACTTTAAATGCGGTTCTTTTAAAAATTAAGTAATAAACACAGATTAATAAACTGACTTATGTGTATAAAAAGTCACTGATTTATTACCTCATTTCTCATAGTTATACATAATATATGATAATTTTTAACTTAAATGAAGAATTTTGTGAATGTTCAGTCAAAAAGTGATAGCGATTTAGGTTTTCATAGCACTATGACAGAATATTCCTACCTAGAACGTTGCGTGCTGTTAGGCAACCAACGTTTATAACACCAATATTATAACCAATTATTATTATTATCTTGTTACTTCTATTCATAGATTTGTAAAAATAATACACTCAGTGTAATCACTATGCTTATTATTTAATATTTAATACAAAACATTACGATTTTTTATAAACAATCAAAAATTTTATTATTAAAGCTTATTGACGCCATCTATTAAACAGAATCGGAACTTTTTACTACTTAAAAGAAACTTATTTTCGTATAATTTATTTATAATTTTGGTTCCGATAATAACAATATGGCCAATTATAATTCCAAAATTCAATTTTAAACATATTTAATATGAATTAGTATCATTTACGTTAAAAATTAAACAATTTAGTACTAAAAAATATATGCGCGCCATCTATACGACAAGGATAGGACTAATACTCGTTCAATTTACGATAAAGAGTTGTATATTAAAATTATTTGTTTACTAAATAGAAAATTATTAATAAATATATAAAAAGAGGGTAATTGTATATATATGTCATATAAAACATTACAATTTTTATAAAAAATTAAAAATTTTAAAATAAAAGCTGGTTGACGCCATCTATAATACAGAATCGGAACTTCTTAGCTAATTAACAGATACGTATTTTCGTATAATTTATTTATAATATCGGTTCCGGTAATAAACAATGCAATTTTAAACATATTTGATATAAATTATTGTCATTTACATTAAAAATGTAACAATTTAGTAATAAATTTTATTTTTGCGCCATCTATAATACGATGATGGAACTAATATTCATTGACAGTTCATAAATGCTTTTATTTGTTTGCATATTTTATTACAAAAAACGTAAAATAACGAATTTAAACCCCGAGTAAATCATTTATTTGATTAAAATACATCAAATTCGTGTAATAAGTGCTATTTAATACAGTTTTTAGACATATAAAACATCTAAAATAGACTTTTAGCGAAAGTGAGGTTATGTTGTCAAAATAGATAGCGTCTATGCATATTTTAGCTAAAAAAACATAAAATAAGCGATTTAACCACCGTATAATGATTTAAATGCATTAAATACGTACATTTAGTGCATTTTAATACAGTTTTTAGACCTATAATTCATCAAAAATAGTGAAAGTGAGGTTGTGTTCAGTTTAACAATGAATATATCGTTTAATTTGTTAAAAATTGGTTATGGGGGCCTCAATTTTGCGGTAAATCCGCATATAAACACGTTTGGTAAGTGAAATTTTTATTATTAATTTCAGCGATTTATTTGGTTAAAAGTTGCTAATTACGCTTTGTCTCTTTATGTCATTTGGTATATAATGGTACATGAGAAACCGTTTAGTATATGATAGTTTATTAATTATTATTATTATTATTAAAAATAGGGTTAAAACGTCAGAAAGTGGCCTTTTCCTATATAAATTGCCAGTTATTTGTCATAAAAATGTAAAAAGTGGCCTCTACCTATATAAGACTAATATAAAAACAACCAATATGAGCCTACTAGTGCTGAATGTGTTAAAAAAATGTAACAAATGTCAAAATCTCGCAGTCACGCGACCTGTCAGCCCCACAAAATTCTCGCTAAAGTAAAATGCATGAATCGGCCCGAAAGGCGTTCGATTTTCTTTTGGCAATATTCGTAAATTATTCGCTGCACTTTATTGCGTATCTGATGTTTTGTCGTCGACAAAACAACGATAAATCGTGCGTGATTTTTCCCTAAGGACCGATCCAGTGACCCCTCTTTAAATAAGTAGACTAAAAATTGTAATAAAAGTGAGAATTTTAACTCAGGCAACCCTAAATTGGTGAGTTTGTTATTTGTTACTCATTAGAAAAAATATGCAAAACGATATCTCTTTTTGTTTCCGAGATACGGATAATGAGCGAATGTGACTGTGCACCTGGTGCTTTTTAAATAAAATTTTTATTTTTAGTTATTTTTGCATGAAATGGGTGTTATTTTGTAGGAAATTTAATTTTAAACAAAAATGTATTCTTGCGATTTTTTGATATAACTCATATTTTTAGAGATATAGCTCAATTAAGCATTATTTGAGTGCTAACCTAACTTTTTTATTATTGATTTAAAATTTATGAAGCGACCACTCAAATTAGGTTAAAATTGTCTCAGAAATCTTAATATGTAGTTATTTTTTTGCTACCTTTTTTCTTTTACGAGATACGTCAAAAAAGATCGAATGTCGCTGTGCACCGTGGCTCAAAATCGATATTTTTAGAGATATTTAAAAAAATCAAATTCTGATCAATTCTACATCTAATTCTATCAAATTTAAAAAAAAAAATCATACCGATAACTTTACTACTTTTCGAGATATCGCTAATCAACAATTCTAACCTAACTTTTTTATTATCGCTCCAAAATATGTAGTGCGACCACTCATTTAAGGGTAAAATTATCCAACTAATCAGGAAATCTATTTGTTTTTATGCTAGCTTTTTTCGTTTGCGAGATATGTCAAAATTCTTGATTTTCGATTTTTTTAAGAGAATATAAAGCGAACGTAATTCTATTGAAAATTTGCTTCAGTATGCAAAAAATTTCATTCCGATATCTCTATTAGTTTGCGAGATATCGCTAATTAAAAATGGCTTGAGTTCTAACCTAACTTTTTTATTATCGCTTTAAAATATATGAAGCGACCACTCAAATTAGGTTAAAATTGTCTCAAAAATCCGAAAATGTAGTTATTTTTTTGCTAGGTTTTTTCGTTTACGAGATATTTCAAAATTCTTGATTTTCTAGTTTTTTTTTAATACAAGATGTATTTAATTCTTTTTAAAATTGTGATTAATTCTAGATCTAATTTCAGCAAATTAACAAAAAAATTCATACCGATAACACCACTACTTTTCCAGATATCGCGAATCAAAAATTCTAACCTAACTTTTTTATTATCACTCCAAAATATATAGTGCGACCACTCATTTAAGGGTAAAATTATCCAACTAATCCGGATATCTAGTTATTTTTTGCTAGCTTCTTTCGTTTGCGAGATATGTCAAAATTCTTGATTTTCGATTTTTTTAAGAGAATATAATTAAAATTTGCTTCAGTATGCAAAAAATTTCACTCCGATATCTCTATTATTTTGCGAGATATCGCTAATTAAAAATCGCTTGAGTTCTAACCTAACTTTTTTATTGTCGCTTTAAAATATATGAAGCGACCACTTAAATTAGGTTAAAATTGTCTCAAAAATCCGAAAATGTAGTTATTTTTTTGGTAGCTTTTTTCGTTTACGAGATATGTCAAAATTCTTGATTTTCTAGTTTTTTTTCTTTAATACAAAATGTATATATTTTTATTCAAAATTGTATTTAATTATAGATCTAATTTCAGCAAATTTGCAAAAAAATTCATACCGATAACTTTTCGAGTTATCGCTAATAAAAAATTAACCTAACTTTTTTATTATCACTCCAAAATATATAGTGCGACCACTCATTTCAAGGTAAAATTATCTAACTAATCCCATCAAAAATAACACATTTATCGATGATGTTCTTTTGTTTTAGATACATTATCTCCAAAAAAAGGATAAAGTTGCATTTAACACCACCACCCCGCCAAAATAGAGAAAATAGTACTATTACCCCTCCCTAAAACGTGCTATTTTAAACAGAAAATCCCAGAAACGCCCCTAAATCCCCAAAAGTGATAATTATACCTTTCAAAACCTGAAAATTGCCAATAAAAGCATTTTAAGATCTATATCATCCCCCCAACCTCATTACACAGAAAATCGAAAAAAACACCATGGATAAATTCACAAATACCCCAAAAGAAGTAGACCATTACGTGGAAATCCTCTCCAAACAATTATATTTTGCCGTATTACGTGACAAACAAATCGTCCGATTAAAAAACAATCAGAGTACGATTTTTTTCTGTGTGGACGATGAACTGATCTACGAGAATTACTATCACGATTTCGGTCCGTTAAATATTTCGTGTTTTTATAAATTTTCGCATAAATTACGAAAATATTTGCAATATGCCCAAAAAGGTTGCGGAAATATTGGTCGATGTGTGGTTCATTATACGTGCGATAATCCGGAAAAGAAGGCGAATGCGGCTTGTTTAATGGGAATGTTTTGTGTGATGTATTTGAATTTCCATCCGAGACAGATTTGGGGGGTTTTACAGGAATTGGGTCCTTATAAGTAAGTAATTCTGGTAGGAAATTTAATTTTAGACAAAAAAGTATTCTTGAATTTTTTTGATTGGACGCGTCGTTTAGGAGATAGAGCGGTTTAAAGATAGGATGCGAATGTTTCGAGAGCTAACCTAACTTTTTTATTATTGGTTTAAAATATATGAAGCGACCACTCGTTTTATGATAAAATTGACTAACAAATTCGAATATGTTATTAGATTTTTTCTATCTTTTACGGTTTTCGAGATACGAAAAATATAATTTTTTTCTAAATTTTTTTTCTAGAATTTTTTAAAGAATCCGATTTAATTATAAATTAGCTTTATAACACAAAAAATCTAATCCCGATATCTTTTCTAGTTTCAGAGATATCGCGCTTTGATTATTTGGTCCAGAGCTAACCTAACTTTTTTGTTATTGCTTTAAAATATATGAAGCGACCACTCGTTTTATGGTAAAATTGACTCACAAATTCGAATTTGAAATTAGATTTATTCTATCTTTTACGGTTTTCGAGATACGATAAAAGTCAATGTTTTCTGTTATTTTTTTTACAATTTTGTAAAGAATACGATTTTATTGAAAATTAGCTTTACAACACAAAAAATCTAATCCCGATATCTTGGCTGGTTTCAGAGATATCGCGCTTTGAATATTTGGTCCAGAGCTAACCTAACTTTTTTATTGTTGGTTTGAAATATATGAAGCGACCACTCGTTTTATAGTAAAATTGACTCACAAATTCGAATATGTTATTAGATTTTTTCTATTTTTTACGGTTTTCGAGATACGAAAAATATCATTTTTTTCTGAATTTTGTTTTAGAATTTTTTAAAGAATCCGATTAAATTAAAAATTAGCTTTATATCAAAAAATTTTATCCCAAAATCTGAGCTGGTTTCAGAGATATCGCGCTTTGAATATTTGGTCCAGAGCTAACCTAACTTTTTTATTGTTTTTTTAAAATATATGAAGCGACCACTCGTTTTATGGTAAAATTGACTCACAAATTCGAATCTGTCATTAGATTTTCTCTATCTTTTACGGTTTTCAAGATTGGAAAAAATTTTATTTTTTTTAAATTTTCTTTTTTAATTTTTTCTAAAAAATATGATTTTATCAGAAATTAGCTTAATAACACAAAAAATCTCATTCCAATGTCTTTTCTAGTTTTAGAGATACCGCGTTTTGAATATTTGCTCCAGAGCTAACCTAACTTTTTTATTATTGGTTTAAAATATATGAAGCGACCACTCGTTTTATGGTAAAATTGACTCACAAACTCGAATATGAAATTAGATTTTTTCTATCTTTTACGGTTTTCGAGATACAAAAAAAATAAAGTTTTTTCAATTTTTTTTACAATTTTGTAAAGAATGCGATTTTACCAAAAATAATCCTTATTACACAAAAAATTTAACCCAATATCTTTTATAGTTTCAGAGATAACGCGTTTTGAATATTTGGCCCAGAGCTAACCTAACTTTTTTATTTTTGGTTTAAAATATATGAAGCGACCACTCGTTTTATGGTAGAATTGACTTACAAATTTAATTCTGTTTTTTGATTTTCTCTATCTTTTACGGTTTTCAAGATACGAAAATTTTTATTTTAAATTTTTTTTTTTTAATTTTTTTTGTAAAATACGATTTTTTCAGAAATTAGCTTTATAACACAAAAAATCTTATTCTAATGTCTTTTCTAGTTTTAGAGATACCGCGTTTTGAATATTTGCTCCAGAGCTAACCTAACTTTTTTATTATTGCTTTAAAATATATGAAGCGACCACTCGTTTTATGGTAAAATTGGCTCATAAATTCGAATATGTTATTAGATTTTTTGTATCTTTTACGGTTTTCGAGATACGAAAAAAGTCAATGTTTTCTGATATTTTTAAAATAAGCCTTATTACACAAAAAATTTCATCCCAATATCTTTTATAGTTTCCGAGATAACGCGTTTTGAATATTTGGCCCAGAGCTAACCTAACTTTTTTATTTTTGGTTTAAAATATATGAAGCGACCACTCGTTTTATGGTAGAATTGACTTACAAATTTAAATCTGTTTTTTTGATTTTGTCTATCTTTTACGGTTTTCAAGATACGAAAATTTTTATTTTTAAAAATTTTTTTTTTAATTTTTTTTATAAAATGCGATTTTTTCAGAAATTAGCTTTATAACACAAAAAATCTTATTCTAATGTCTTTTCTAGTTTTAGAGATACCGCGTTTTGAATATTTGCTCCAGAGCTAACCTAACTTTTTTATTATTGCTTTAAAATATATGAAGCGACCAATCGTTTTATGGTAAAATTGGCTCATAAATTCGAATATGTTATTAAATTTTTTCTATCTTTTACGGTTTTCGAGATACGAAAAAAGTCAATGTTTTCTGAAATTTTTTTTACAGTTTTGTGAAGAATACTATTTTACCAAAAATTAGCCTTATTACACAAATAATTTCATCCCAATATCTTTTATAATTTCAGAGATAACGCGCTTTGAATATTTGGTCCAGAGCTAACCTAACTTTTTTATTATTCCTTTAAAATAAATGAAGCGACCACTCATTTTATGGTAAAATTGACTCACAAATTCGAATCTGTTATAAGATTTTTTCTATCTTTTACGGTTTTCGAGATACGAAAAAAATAATTTTTTTTGAATTTTTTTTACAATTTTGTAAAGAGTACGATTTTACCAAAAATTATGCTTATTATATAAAAAATTTCATCCCAATATCTTTTATAGTTTCAGAGATAACGCGCCTTGAATATTTGGTCCAGAGCTAACCTAACTTTTTTATTATTGGTTTAAAATATATGAAGCGACCACTCGTTTGATGGTAAAATTGACTCACAAATTCGAATATGTTATTAAATTTTTTATATCTTTTATGGTTTTCGAGATACGAAAAAAATCTGTCTTTTTTATTAAAAACCATTATTTTTAGAGATAATAAGTAAAAAAGAAAATGTACTCGATTCTAGATAATATTTCAACAAATTTGCAAAAAAAATCATCTTGAATCTCTGACAGTTTTCCAGATATGGCTATTTTAAAATCCCAACCTTACTTTTTTATTACGACTCGAAACCGTATAGTGCGACCACTCATTTTAGGATAAAATGATCCCAAAAACCCGAAAATTCAGTTAGTTTTTATCTAACTTACTCAGTTTTTGAGATATCGCTATTTTAATATTCTAACCTAACTTTTTTGTTACTACTCTAAACCATATAGTGCGACCACTCATTTTAGGTTAAAATGATCCCAAAAACCCGAGAATTCAGTTAGTTCTTATCTAACTCACTCCGTTATTGAGATATCGCTGTTTTAATATCCTAAACTAACTATTTTATTACAACTCTAAACCGTATAGTGCGACCACTCATTTTAGGTTAAAATGATCTCAAAAAACCAAAAATGTCGTTAATTTTCATTTATTTTTTCGTTTTCGAGATATTTACAAAAATTGTGTTTTAGGAGCTTTTTGGACGCCTCGCTGCAACCATGCGGATTTAACCTGAAAATAATCGACTGTCTACACGCAATTCAAAAAGCAGTGACATACAATTTTGTACATTTCGACGATTTCAACGTAATCGAATACGATTTATACAACAAACTCCAATATGGCGATTTGAACTGGATTTTGCCAAGAAAATTTTTAGCCTTTATCGGCCCTGCAGATAATCATACAGCACACCCTCCAGAATTTTATGTGAAGTATTTTTTAAAGAATGATGTGAAAACGATTATTCGATTGAATCAGGCTATGTATAGTTCGCATGTGTAAGTTTTTTTTTTATTTTTATTAAATTTGTGTGAAATTTGCTACAAGTTCCATTAAATTTCATTTTAATATCTTTGTTAGTTCTCGAGATATTGATTTGTAAAAAATTGGTTGATTCCTAACCTAACTTTTTTATTATTGATTTAAAGTATATTGAGCGACCACTCATCTTATGGTAAAATTGTCTAAATAAACCGAATATATAATTAGTTTTTTTTCTATCTCTGTCTGTTTTCGAAATACAAAAAATCCCCTATTTCTAACCTAACTTTTTTATTATTGATTCAAAGTATATTTAGCGACCACTCATTATATGGTAAAATTGTCCAAAAAAACGGAATATGTAATTAGTTTTTTTCTATCTTTATCTGTTTTCGAGATATAAAAAACAGCGATTTCTAACCTAATTTTTTATTATTCATTTAAAGTATATTAAGCGACCACTCATTTTATGGTAAAATTGTCTAAAAAGACTGAAAATGTAATTAGTTTTTTTCTATCTCTATCTGTTTTCGAGATATAAAAATTCCGCGATTTCTAACCTAACTTTTTTATTATTGATTTAAAGCATATTAAGCGACCACTCATTTTATGATAAAATTGTCTAAAAATACGGAATATGTAATCAGTTTTTTTCTATTTCTATCTGTTTTCGAAATACAAATAATCCTCGATTTCTAACCTAACTTTTTTATCACTGATTTAAAATATATTGAGCGACCACTCATTTTATGTCAAAATTGTCGAAAAAGACCGAATATGTAATTAGTTTTTTTCTATCTCTATCTGTTTTCAATATATAAAATATCCTCGATTTCTAACCTAACTTTTTTATTATTGATTTAAAATATATTGAGCGACCACTTATTTTATGGTAAAATTGTCTAAAAACATGGAATATGTAATTAGTTTTTTTTCTATCTCTATCTGTTTTCAAGATACATAAAATCTTAGATTTCTAACCTAACTTTTTTATTATTGATTTAAAGTATATTAAGCGACCACCCATTTTATGGTAAAATTGTCTAAAAAAACTGAATATATAATTAGTTTTTTTCTATCTCTATCTGTTTTCGAGATATAAAAAATCCGTGATTTCTAACCTAACTTTTTTATTATTGATTTAAAGTATATTAAGCGACCACTCATTTTATGGTAAAATTGTCAAAAAAAACTGAATATATAATTAGTTTTTTTCTATCTCTATCTGTTTTCGAGATATAAAAAATCCGTGATTTTTAACCTAACTTTTTTATTATTGATTTAAAGTATATTAAGCGACCACTCATTTTATGGTAAAATTGTCTAAAAAGACTGAAAATGTAATTAGTTTTTTCTATCTCTATCTGTTTTCGAGATATAAAAATTCCGCGATTTCTAACCTAACTTTTTTATTATTGATTTAAAGCATATTAAGCGACCACTCATTTTATGATAAAATTGTCTAAAAATACGGAATATGTAATCAGTTTTTTTCTATTTCTATCTGTTTTCGAAATACAAATAATCCTCGATTTCTAACCTAACTTTTTTATCACTGATTTAAAATATATTGAGCGACCACTCATTTTATGTCAAAATTGTCGAAAAAGACCGAATATGTAATTAGTTTTTTTCTATCTCTATCTGTTTTCAATATATAAAATATCCTCGATTTCTAACCTAACTTTTTTATTATTGATTTAAAATATATTGAGCGACCACTTATTTTATGGTAAAATTGTCTAAAAACACGGAATATGTAATTAGTTTTTTTTCTATCTCTATCTGTTTTCAAGATACATAAAATCTTAGATTTCTAACCTAACTTTTTTATTATTGATTTAAAGTATATTAAGCGACCACCCATTTTATGGTAAAATTGTCTAAAAAAACTGAATATATAATTAGTTTTTTTCTATCTCTATCTGTTTTCGAGATATAAAAAATCCGTGATTTCTAACCTAACTTTTTTATTATTGATTTAAAGTATATTAAGCGACCACTCATTTTATGGTAAAATTGTCTAAAAAAACTGAATATATAATTAGTTTTTTTCTATCTCTATCTGTTTTCGAGATATAAAAAATCCGTGATTTTTAACCTAACTTTTTTATTATTGATTTAAAGTATATTAAGCGACCACTCATTTTATGGTAAAATTGTCTAAAAAGACTGAAAATGTAGTTAGTTTTTTCTATCTCTATCTGTTTTCGAGATATAAAAATTCCGCGATTTCTAACCTAACTTTTTTATTATTGATTTAAAGCATATTAAGCGACCACTCATTTTATGATAAAATTGTCTAAAAAAACGGAATATGTAATCAGTTTTTTTCTATTTCTATCTGTTTTCGAAATACAAATAATCCTCGATTTCTAACCTAACTTTTTTATCATTGATTTAAAATATATTGAGCGACCACTTATTTTATGTCAAAATTGTCTAAAAAGACCGAATATGTAATTAGGTTTTTTCTATCTCTATCTGTTTTCAATATATAAAATATCCTCGATTTCTAACCTAACTTTTTTATTATTGATTTAAAATATATTGAGCGACCACTTATTTTATGGTAAAATTGTTTAAAAACACGGAATATGTAATTAGTTTTTTTCTATCTCTATCTGTTTTCAAGATACATAAAATCTTAGATTTCTAACCTAACTTTTTTATTATTGATTTAAAGTATATTAATCGACCACCCATTTTATGGTAAAATTGTCTACAAAAACTGAATATATAATTAGTTTTTTTCTATCTATCTGTTTTCGAGATATAAAAAATCCGTGATTTCTAACCTAACTTTTTTATTATTGATTTAAAGTATATTAAGCGACCACTCATTTTATGGTAAAATTGTCTAAAAAAACTGAATATATAATTAGTTTTTTTCTATCTCTATCTGTTTTCGAGATATAAAAAATCCGTGATTTCTAAACTAACTTTTTTATTATTGATTTAAAGTATATTAAGCGACCACTCATTTTATGGTAAAATTGCTCAAAAAAACCGAATATGCAATTACTTTTTTTCTATCTTTATTTGTTTTCGAGGTACAAAAAATCCGCGATTTCTTACCTAACTTTTTTATTATTGATTTAAAGTATATTAAGCGACCACTCATTTTATGGTAAAATTTCCTCACAAATCCAAAAATCTAATTAGATTTTCTCTATCGTTTTTAGTTTTCGAAATATTATCAAAAAATAATATTTTCTTTGTTACAGATATACCCAATTAGGAATCCAACATTTTGATTTAATATTTCCAGATGGATCAACGCCACCTAGGGAAATTTTATTAAAATTTCTAACAATCGCCGAGATGGCTCCAGCTGCAATCGGTGTTCATTGCAAAGTAAGATTTTTGATTAATTATGACAATATTTTGACAGATTTGTCGCTATTTTTGACAGATTTTATGTAAATTTTTTTGATGTCACTTTTCACAGATTGTCATTTTTAAAATGTCATTTTTTGACATATATGACAGTTTTTAATGAAATTTTGACAGATATGTAACCAATTTTGACAGATATGTCACTTTTGACAAATGTCTTTTTTTTTGACAGATGACAGTTTTTAATAAAATTTTGACAGAAATGACAGTTTTTCTTCAAATTTTGACAGATTTTTATATTTTTTTTTTTAGGCCGGTTTGGGTCGAACTGGTTCATTGATTGGCGCTTATCTTGTCAAACATTATTTAATGACAGCTCGAGAAGCGATTGCTTGGATGCGACTTTGTCGTCCTGGAAGCGTGATTGGTCAACAGCAAATTTGGTTGGAAAAAATTGAAGGATGGCTGTGGAAAATTGGCAGCCAATACAGGTACGCCATCTACTGGAAAATCGGAAAATAATCGATAAATTTTATCAAATATCCAAAATAATTTTCAGAACTCGACAATTTGGGACCGATAAAATCCCGAAACACAAATATGGAATTTACAGCAAAGAATGGCCGATTGAGCGTGAAAAAATTATCGCAGAAGCACGAAAAAAGATTCAAGTTACTTTTACGAAATCGCAAATGGATAAATTATCGACAAAAAAACATATTTCTTCCAGTGTTGACACGTTTACAAGGTAATTGTCATAAGAAAAATCGTTTCTCGAATTGAGTTACAGATACGTTGAAATTGGTTGCTTTTTTGGATTTCTGAGCTAATTTTACCTGAAAATGAGAGGTCGCATGATATACTTTTGAGCGATCAAAATTGCTCGATTGCTCAAAAATTGCTCACGTAACTTTTTTATTATTGCTCAAAAGTTACTTGAGTGACCACTCATTTTAAGGTAAAATTGTCTCAGAAATCTAAATATCTCATTAGTTTTTTGGTATCTCTACTCGTTTTTGAGATATCACAAACATCTGTTAAAAAAAGTATTTTTATCTAAAACTGCTACAGAAACATTGAAATTAGTTGCATTTTTGAATTTCTGAGCAAATTTTACCTGAAAATAAGTGGTCGCATGATATAGTTTGGAGCGATAAAAATTGCTCGATTGCTCACGTAACCTTTTCATTATTGCTTAAAAGTACCTTAAGTGACCACTCATTTTAAGGTAAAATTGGCTCAGAAGTCCAAATATCTAATTTGTTTTTTGTTATCTCTACTCGTTTTTGAAATAACACAAAAATCTTAAAAAAAGTGTTTTGTTTTAATATGGCTACGGTTACATTAAAATTAGTTGCATTTTTGTATTTCTGAGCAAATTTGACCTTAAAATGAGTGGTCGCATCATATACTTTGGAGCGATCAAAATTGCTCGATTGCTCACGTAACTTTTTTATTAATGCTCAAAAATACCTTGAGTGACCACTCATTTTAAGGTAAAATTTGCTTAGAAATTCAAATATCTATTTAGTTTTTTGGTATCTTTACTCGATCTTGAAATAACACAAAAATCTTTTTAAAAAAAGTGTTTTGTTTTAATATGGCCACAGATATGTTAAAATTAGTTACATTTTTGGATTTCTCAGCAAAATTTACCAAAAAATAAGTGGTCGCTTGATATACTTTAAAGCGATAAAAATTGCTCGATTGCTCACGTAGCATTTTTATTATTGCTCAAAAGTACATTGAGCGACCACTCATTTTAAGGTAAAATTGACTCAAAAATCCATATTTCTAATTAGTTTTTTAGTATCTCTTCTGGTTTTTTAAATAACAAAAGCATTTAAAAAAAAGTATATTTTTTGAAAACTGCTACAGATACAATGAAATTAGTTGCATTTTTGAATTTCTGAGTAAATTTTACTCGAAAATGAGTGGTCGCATGATATACTTTGGAGTGATAAAAATTGCTCGATTGCTCACTTAACTTTTTTATTATCGCTCTAAACTATATAGTGCGACCACTCATTTCAGGGTAGAATGGTCTCAAAAACCCGAATATGAACTTTATTTTTTACTATCTCTTTTCATTTTCAAAAAATTTAATTTCTCACCTAACTTTTTTACTATCGCTCTAAACCATGTAGTGCGACCACTCATTTTAGGGTAGAATCGTCTTAGAAACCCAAATATATACTTATTTTTTGACTACCTCTTTTCGTTTTCGAAAAAATCATTAAAAGTATTTTTATCAAAAACTGCTACATATACATTGAAATTAGTTGCATTTTTGGATTTCTGAGCCAATTTTACCTGAAAATGATTGGTCGCATGATATACTTTGGAGCGATAAAAATTGCTCAGTGCGACCACTCATTTCAGGGTAGAATTGTCTGAAAAACCCAAATATATACTTATTTTTTCACTACCTCTTTTCATTTTCGAAAAATTTCATTTCTAACCTAACTTTTTTATTATCGCTCTAAACCATATAGTGCGACCACTCATTTCAGGGTAGAATTGTCTCAGAAACCCAAAAATATACTTATTTTATCCCTACCTATTTTCGTTTTCAAAAAATGTAATTCCTAACCTAACTTTTTTATTATCGCTCTAAACCATATAGTGCGACCACTCATTTCAGGGTAGAATCGTCTCAAAAACCCAAATATATACTTATTTTCTCACTATCTCTTTTCATTTTCGAAAAAACCACTAAAATTCGTTAAAATTTTCCAGATCACTCCAACAACAAACATCACGTCGCAACATGATTCCCGATAAATCATTCAAAAGTTTAATGAAATTTATGACAGAAAGCAAACAGCCGCGCGCGCCACCTGTCGACGTGCGGCGCTACCAAAAATGCCAAAAATCACCAACAGATGGACAAGGACAGCAAATATCGCGCAATTCCGATGAGAACACACAGGGCGATAAATTGAACCAAATTAAAGCTAATTGGAATTGTTATCAACCAAATTCTGAAGATCAAAAATATCGGCAATATATGGCCGTTTCCTAACCTAAAAATTTTTTTTTTTTTTGGATATTTGAAGAAACTACGTAGTAGGTGCTGATTTTTTTTTCTTCTATTGTAATGTATTTTTTGCTAATTAAAATTTTTGGTGTAGTTTTGTTGTTTTTTTTTGGAAATTTTGATAGATAGAAGGTTGGTTTGGGTGTTGTTTTGTTGGTAAGTTTGTTCTTGATAAAAAAGTGTTTTTACGTTTTTTCGATAAAATGGTTAGTTTTCGAGATATTTGTGATTTTGTGTTTGGTTTGTTTTTTTGGAATATCTCGAAAAGTAAACGTTTTTTTTAAAATTAGCTAGAATACTTTTCTGTGTGAAATTAAATTTTACATCAAATGCCAAATTTTGACAGCTGTCACTTTGACAGTTTACGATATATCCGCCATTTTGTACAACTTTGTTTTTTGTAATTATCTTAAAAAGTAAACGTTTTTTTTTAAAAAAACAAACATATTTTTGTATAGATATAAAATCTACATCAACTGTCAAATTTTGACAGCTTTCACTTTGGCAGTTTACGATATATCCGTCATTTTGTAAAACTTTGTTTTTTCCTATTATCTTAAAAAGTAAACGGGTTTTCGAAAAAACAAAAATTTATTTTTCTGTAGAATTGAAATCTACATCAACAGTCAAATTTTGACAGCTGTGACTTTGAAACTTTACAATATATCCGCCATTTTGTAAAACTTTGTTTTTTGCAATTATTTTAAAAAGTAAACGTTTTTTTGAAAAAACAAAAATATATTTTTGTGTAGAACAACAATCTACATCAACTGTCAAATTTTGACAGTTTACGATACATCCGCCATTTTGTAAAACTTTTTTTTTGCAATTATCTCAAAAGGTAAACGTTTCTTCGAAAAAACAAAAATATATTTTTGTGTAGAATTAAAATCTACATCAACTGTCAAATTTTGACAGCTGTGACTTTGACAGTTTACGATATATCCGCCATTTTGTAAAACTTTGTTTTTTGCAATTATCTTAAAAAGTAAATGTTTTTTTGAAAAAACAAAAATACATTTTTGTGTAGTATTAAAATCTACATCAACTGTCAAATTTTGACAGCTGTCACTTTGACAGTTTACGATATATCCGCCATTTTGTAAAATTTAGTTTTTTGCAATTATCTCAAAAAGTAAATGTT
The DNA here is from genome assembly GCA_964028335.1 of Altica lythri. Classification (NCBI taxonomy): domain Eukaryota; kingdom Metazoa; phylum Arthropoda; class Insecta; order Coleoptera; family Chrysomelidae; genus Altica; species Altica lythri. Next base: position 8,715 of record CAXIIO010000116.1, on the reverse strand, counting down.
TTTTCAAAAAAACAAAAATACTTTTTTGTGTAGAATAAAAATCTACATCAACTGTCAAACTTTGACAGCTGTCACTTTGAAACTTTATAATATATCCGCCATTTTGTAAAACTTTGTTTTTTGCAATTATTTCAAAAAGCAAACGTTTTTTTGAAAGGACAAAAATACATTTTTGTGTAGAATGTCAAATTGTGACAGCTGTCGTCACTTTGACAGTTTACGATATATCCGCCATTTTGTAAAATTTAGTTTTTTGCAATTATCTCAAAAAGTAAATGTTTTTTCTAAAAAACAAAAATACTTTTTTGTGTAGAATAAAAATCTACATCAACTGTCAAACTTTGACAGCTGTCACTTTGAAACTTTATAATATATCCGCCATTTTGTAAAACTTTGTTTTTTGCAATTATTTCAAAATGCAAACGTTTTTTTGAAAGGACAAAAATACATTTTTGTGTAGAATTAAAATCTACATCAACTGTCAAATTGTGACAGCTGTCACTTTGACAGTTTACGATATATCCGCCATTTTGTAAAACTTGTTTTTTTTTGTAATTATCTTAAAAAGTAAAAGTTTTTTCAAAAAGGCAAGAATAGGTTTTTGTGTAGAATTAAAATCTTACATGATGTGTCAAATTTTGACAACTGTCACTTTGACAGTTTTCGGGATATTCACCATTTTGTAAAACTTTGTTTTTTGCAATTAGCTTAAAAAGTAAACGTTTTTTCGATAAAACAAAAATACTTTTTTGTGTGGAACTAAAAACTACATTAACTGTCAAATTTCGACAGCTGTCACTATGACAGTTTACGATATATCCGCCATTTTGTAAAACTTTGTTTTTTGCAATTATCTCAAAAAGTGAACGTTTTTTTGAAAAAACAAATATATATTTTTGTGTAGAATTAAAATCTACATCAACTGTCAAATTTTGACAGCTGTCACTTTGACAGTTTACGATATATCCGCCATTTTGTAAAACTTTGTTTTTTGCAATTGTGTTAAAAAGTAAACGTTTTTTCGATAGAACAAAAACACATTTTGTGTAGACTAAAAATCTACATCAACTGTCAAATTTTGACAGCTGTCACTTTGACATTTTACGAGATATCCGTCATTTTGTAAAATTTAGTTTTTTTGCAATTATCTCAAAAAGTAAATGTCTTTTCGAAAAAAGGAAAATACATTTTTGTGTAGAATATAAATCTACATCAACTGTCAAATTTTGACAGCTGTCACTTTGACAGTTTACGATATATCCGCCATTTTGTATAATTTAGATTTTTGTCAACATCTCAAAAAGTAAACGTTTTTTCGAAAAAACAAAAATATATTTATGTGTAGAATTAAAATCTATATCAACTGTCAAATTTTGACAGCTGTCACTTTAACAGTTTTTAAGATATCCGCCATTTTAAATAATTTCGAAAATCGTTAATAACTCGAAAATTAAAATAAAAGAAAGTCAAAATTTTGACATATGATATAAAATTTAATTTACAACAAAAAAGTATTCTTGCGTTTTTAAAAAAAAACGCTTTTTTTTCGAGATATTTACAATTTTTCAAAAATATAGAAAAACTCAAATATCTCGAGCACCTCAAAACTGACATATGTCAAAATTTGACAGATGACGTAAAATTAAATTCTCTACAAAAAAGTATTCTTACGTTTTTTCGATAAAATTAGTATTTATCGAGATATTTGCAATTTTAGAGTTTTTACTAGAGCCCAGTAGTAGAGTAAATGTTAGATTTTTGCAAATATCTGAAAAACCGTTAAAGATAGAAACGTCAAATTTTGACAGTTAACGTAAAATTAAATTCTACACAAAAAAGTTTTTTTGTAAAATTTCGATAAAACGCCCCCTTTCGGAGATATTTACAATTTTCTATACAGGAAGTAATCAAAAAAATAAAAAAACAATTAAATACATTAATTTTTATTACATTTTTTACAATTGTAACATTTTTACATTTTTAAATTATTTTACATTTTTAAATTTTTTTACATTTTTAAATTTTTTTACATTTTTAAATTTTTTTACATTTTTAAATATTTTACAATTTAAAATCTAAGTTATTGTCTTTACACAACAGTGTTGCAAAATCGTTCGATTTCGAACGATTTTTGCGGAAAAAAATCTGGAAATTTGCTACTTTTTATACAATCTGGCAACAGCGCAATTTTTAGTTTTTTTACGTTATCTCGTTAACGGAGTGGAATTTTGAAATTTTTGTAAGATTGAAATTTGTGCAGAATTTAATTCTACACAAAAAAGTATTCTTGAGTTTTTTCGAAAAAACGCACCGTTTTCGAGATATTTTGAGTTTTGTGTAAAATAGAAAAATTGATATATCTCGAATCCGAGAAAAGTGACAGCTGTCAAAATTTGAAAGTTGACGTAAAATTTAATTTTACATAAAAGTGTGTTTTAATTTATTTTTGATTATTAGTGTATAAAAAGCGGTGTTGCCAAATTTATGAAAATTTCCCTAAAAATCAATACTTTTACAATTATTGACCTTAAGTAGGAAGAAGACGAAAAATAACAATTTTTTTTTGTTTTTTTTTATTTCTTTTTGAAAATAATTACAGAATTGGAAGACAGATTGATATTTGTCGTTTTTTTTTATTTTTTTTTTATTTTCATATATTTCTATACTAAAAAAGTTAGTTTTTTTAAATATCTCTAAAACCGTTAACGTTAGATGTGTCAAAATTTGACAGTTGATGTAAAATTTGATTTTACACAAAAAAGTATTCGTGTGTTTTTTCGAAAACACGGTTAGTTTTCGAGATATTTGCAAAAAACTAAATTATACAAAATGGTGGATATCTCAAAAGCTGTCAAAGTGACAGATCTCAAAATTTAACAGTTGATGTAAAATTTGATTTTACACAAACAAGTATTCTTGTGTTTTTTCAAAAAACCGTATAGTTTTTGAGATAATTGCAAAAAACAAAATTTCACAAAATGGCGGATGTCTCGAAAAGTGTTAATATGACAGCTGTCAAAATTTGACAGTTGATGTAAAATTTGATTCTAAATAAAAAAGTATTATTGTGTTTTTTCGAAAAAAAGCTTAGTTTTCGAGATATGCGCAAAAAACTAAATTATACAAAATGGCGAATATCTCGAAAACTGTCAAAGTGCCAGCTGTCAATTTTTGACAGTTATTGTAGATTTTAATTCTACACAAAAATGTATTTTTGTTTTTTCGAAAGAATGTTTACTTTTTAAAATAATTGCAAAAACAAAGTTTTACAAAATGGCGGATATATCGTAAACTGTCAAAGTGACAGATGTCAAAATTTGACAGGTTAGGTAGATTTTAGTTCTACACAAAAGTGTATTTCTGAGTTTTTAAAAAAACGTTTACTTTTTGAGATAATTGCAAAAAACAAAATTTTACAAAATGGCGGATATATTGTAAATTGTCAAAGTGACAGCTGTCAAAATTTGACGGTTGATGTAGATTGTAATTCTACACAAAAATGTATTTTTGTTTTTTCGAAAAAACGTTTACTTTTTGAGATAATTACAAAAAACAAAGTTTTACAAAATGGCGGATATATCTTAAACTGTCAAAGTGACAGCTGTCAAAATTTGACAGTTAATGTAGATTTGAATTCTACACAAAAATGTATTTTTATTTTTTTCCAAAAAAACATTTACTTTTTGACATAATTGCAAAAAACAAAGTTTTACAAAATGGCGGATATATCGTAAACTGTCAAAATTTGACAAAAAAAAACGTTTACTTTTTAAGATAATTACAAAAAACAAAATTTTACAAAATGGCGGATATATCGTAAACTGTCAATGTGACAGATGTCAAAATTTGACAGTTGATGTAGATTTTTATTCTACACAAAACTGTATTTTTGTTTTTCGACAAAACGTTTACTGTTTGAGATAATTGCTAAAAACTAAATTATACAAAATGACAGATATCTCGTAAACTGTCAAAGTGACAGCTGTCAAAATTTGACAGTGTATGTAGATTTTTAGATAAAACAAAAACAACAATTTTGTGTAGAATTAAAATCTACATTTTGACAGCTGTCACTTTGACAGTTTCTGACATATCCGCCATTTTATAAAATTTTGTTTTTTGCAAATATGTCAAAAACTAAGCGTTTTTTCGAAAAAACACAACAATACTTTTTGTGTAGAATTGAAGTTTACGTCAACTGTCAAATTTTGACAGCTGTCACTTTGACAGTTTCTGACATATCCGCCCTTTTATAAAATTTTGTTTTTTGCAAATATGTCAAGAACTGAGCGCTTTTTCGAAAAAACACAGGAATACTTTTTTGTTTAAACTTAAATTCTACATAAACTGTCAAATTTCGACATCTGTCACTTTGACAGTTTCTGACATATCCGCCATTTTATAACATTTTGTTTTTTGCAAATATGTCAAAAACTAAGCGTTTTTTTGACAAAACACAAGAATACTTTTTTGTGTAAAATTAAAATCTACATCAACTGTGAAATTTTGACATCTGTCACTTTGACAGTTTCTGACATATCCGCCATTTTATAAAAAATTATTTTTTGCAAACATGTCAAAAACTAAGCGTTTTTTCGAAAAAACACAGGAATACTTTTTTGTTTAAACTTAAATTCTACATAAACTGTCAAATTTTAACAGCTGTCACTTTGACAGTTTCTGACATCCGCTATTTTATAAAGTTTTGTTTTTTGCAAATATGTCAAAAACTAAGCGTTTTTTTCGATAAAACACAAGAATACTTTTTTGTGTAAAATTAAATTCTACATCAACTGTCAAATTTTGACTGCTGTCACTTTGACAGTTTCTGACATATCCGCCATTTTATAAAATTTAATTTTTTGCAAATATCTCGAAAACTAATCGTTTTTTCGAAAAAACACAAAAATACTTTTTTGTGTAAAATTAAATTATAAATCAACTGTCAAATTTTGACAGCTGTCACTTTGAACGTTTCTGACATATCCGCCATTTTATAAAATTTTGGTTTTTGCAAATATGTCAAAAACTAAGCGTTTTTTTGAAAAAACACAAGAATACTTTTTTGTGTAGAATTAAATTCTACATCAACTGTCAAGTTTTGACAGCTGTCACTTTGACAGTTTCTGACATATCCGCCATTTTATAAAATATTGTTTTTTTGCAAATATCTCGAAAATAAACGTTTTTTGGAAAAAATACAAGAATACTGTTGTTTGAATTTAAATTTTACATCAACTGTCAAAATTTGACATCTGTCATTTTGACAGTTATTGAGATATCCGCCATTTTGTATAATTTAAAAAATCGTTAATATCTCGAAAACTAAAAAAGATAAAAAGTCAAAATTTTGATATTTTGTATAAAATTTAATTTCCAACAAAAAAGTATTCTTATAAAATTTCTATAAAACGCTTACTTTTCGAGATATTTAGATTTTTGTAAACAATTTCTAATTCTTGTTGTCTATTATACGGTGTTTTGCAAATATCTCGAAAACGGTGCGGAATTTTTTAATTTTTGTAAATACAAAATTTGTAGAGAATTTAATTCTCTAAAAAAAAGTATTCTTGTAAATTTTCGAAAAAACGCTTCGTTTTCGAGATATCAATTTTTTTCATATTATGTTTGATATGTTTTATTATTAGTGATATTCTAAGTTTATTTATATTAAAAAAAATATTTTTTTCAAAATTTTTTTTCTATTTTCCTGAAGAAGGTTTTGTTGTCGGTGACGAAACGTTGTTTTGTTGTTTTTGTTGGAATTCCTGAAAAAAAAAATTATTTTGTAGAAAAATTGAAATAACTCATTTTTAAAAAAAGATAAAAAATTCGTTTTGGTGTCATTTTGTAGGAAATTTAATTTTGCATAAAAAAGTATTTCTGAAAATTTTTCGAAAAATGCTTAGTTTTTGAGATATTTGCCAAAAACAAAATTATACAAAATGGCGGATATCTCGAAATCTGTCAAAGTGATATCTGTCAAAATTTGACAGTTGATGTAGAATTTAATTTTACATAAAAAAGTATTCTTGTGTTTTTTCAAAAAAACCTTTAGTTTTTGACATATTTGCAAAAAACAAAATTTTATAAAATGGCGGATATGTCAAAAACTGTCAAAATGACATTTGTCAAAATTTGACAGTTGATGTAGAATTTAATTTTACACAAAAAAGTATTCCTGTGTTTTTTCGAAAAAACGCTTAGTTTTCGAAATATTTGCAAAAAACATTATTTTATAAAATGGCGGATATGTCAAAAACTGTCAAAGTGACAGCTGTCAAAATTTGACAGTTGATGTAGAATTTAATTTTACACAAAAAAGTATTCTTGTGTTTTTTCGAAAAAACGCTTAGTTTTCGAAATATTTGCAAAAAACAATATTTTATAAAATGGCAGATATGTCAAAAACTGTCAAAGTGACAGCTGTCAAAATTTGACAGTTGATGTAGAATTTAATTTTACACAAAAAAGTATTTTTGTGTTTTTTCAAAAAAACGCTTAGTTTTCGAGATATTTGCAAAAAACAAAATTTTATAAAATGGCGGTTATGTCAGAAACTGTCAAAGTGACAGCTGTCAAAATTTAACAGTTGATGTAGAATTTAATTTTACACAAAAAAGTATTCTTGTGTTTTTTCAAAAAAACCTTTAGTTTTTGACATATTTGCAAAAAACAAAATTTTATAAAATGGCGGATATGTCAAAAACTGTCAAAATGACATTTGTCAAAATTTGACAGTTGATGTAGAATTTAATTTTACACAAAAAAGTATTCCTGTGTTTTTTCGAAAAAACGCTTAGTTTTCGAAATATTTGCAAAAAACATTATTTTATAAAATGGCGGATATGTCAAAAACTGTCAAAGTGACAGCTGTCAAAATTTGACAGTTGATGTAGAATTTAATTTTACACAAAAAAGTATTCTTGTGTTTTTTCGAAAAAACGCTTAGTTTTCGAAATATTTGCAAAAAACAATATTTTATAAAATGGCAGATATGTCAAAAACTGTCAAAGTGACAGCTGTCAAAATTTGACAGTTGATGTAGAATTTAATTTTACACAAAAAAGTATTTTTGTGTTTTTTCAAAAAAACGCTTAGTTTTCGAGATATTTGCAAAAAACAAAATTTTATAAAATGGCGGTTATGTCAGAAACTGTCAAAGTGACAGCTGTCAAAATTTAACAGTTGATGTAGAATTTAATTTTACACAAAAAAGTATTCTTGTGTTTTTTCAAAAAAACCTTTAGTTTTTGACATATTTGCAAAAAACAAAATTTTATAAAATGGCGGATATGTCAAAAACTGTCAAAGTGACATTTGTCAAAATTTGACAGTTGATGTAGAATTTAATTTTACACAAAAAAGTAATCCTGTGTTTTTTCGAAAAAACGCTTAGTTTTCGAAATATTTGCAAAAAACAATATTTTATAAAATGGCGGATATGTCAAAAACTGTCAAAGTGACAGCTGTCAAAATTTGACAGTTGATGTAGAATTTAATTTTACACAAAAAAGTATTCTTGTGTTTTTTCGAAAAAACGCTTAGTTTTCGAAATATTTGCAAAAAACAATATTTTATAAAATGGCAGATATATCAAAAACTGTCAAAGTGACAGCTGTCAAAATTTGACAGTTGATGTAGAATTAATTTTACACAAAAAAGTATTTTTGTGTTTTTTCAAAAAAACGCTTAGTTTTCGAGATATTTGCAAAAAACAAAATTTTATAAAATGGCGGATATGTCAAAAACTGTCAAAGTGACATTTGTCAAAATTTGACAGTTGATGTAGAATTTAATTTTACACAAAAAAGTATTCTTGTGTTTTTTCAAAAAAACCTTTAGTTTTTGACATATTTGCAAAAAACAAAATTTTATAAAATGGCGGATATGTCAAAAACTGTCAAAGTGACATTTGTCAAAATTTGACAGTTGATGTAGAATTTAATTTTACACAAAAAAGTATTCCTGTGTTTTTTCGAAAAAACGCTTAGTTATTGACATATTTGCAAAAGAACAAAATTTTACAAGATATCGGATAATTTGAAAACTGTCAAATTGACAGCTGTCAAAGTCAGAAGAAGTCAAAAATCAAAAAGTTTAAAAAAGTTATAAAAAATCAGTTAAAAATCGAGTTTTATCGGTTAAAAATTGTGTTTTACCGGTTAAAATCCAGTTTTATCGGTTAAAAATTGTGTTTTACCAGTTAAAATCCAATTTTATCGGTTCAAAATCAATTTTAACGGTTAAAATATAGTTAAAATGGTGTTTTACCGGTTAAAATCGAGTTTTATTAGTTAAAAATCGAGGTTAACGGTTAAAACCTAGTTAAAATTATGTTTTATCGGTTAAAAATAGATTTTTAGTAGTTAAAATTGGGTTAAAGTTGTGTTTTACCGGTTAAAATCCAGTTTTATCGGTTTAAAATTGATTTTAACGGTTAAAAATGTGTTTTACCGGTTAAAAACCAGTTTAGTTGATTAAAAAACAAGTTTAACGGTTAAAACCTGGTTAAAATTATGTTTTATCGGTTAAAAATAGATTTTTAATGGTTAAAATTCGGTTAATCGATTAAAATTGTGTTTTACCGGTTAAAATCCAGTTTTATCGGTTTAAAATCGATTTTAACGGTTTTAAAAATGTGTTTTACGGTTAAAAACCAGTTTAATTGATTAAAAATCAAGTTTAACGGTTAAAAACCTGGTTAAATTATGT